>CM055278.1:79213708-79234704 GCA_029237695.1 Conchocele bisecta
TTGCTGTGAGTATTTTGTACTTCCACTTTTGATAGTCAATGCATATTCTGCTAAAACAAGTGCGTAAAATATGCCAATACGCACCTTATCTGGAGTTCTGATTATGGCAAACATTTTTGTCCCACCCATGCCCAAGGTCAAACTAGAGCTATCACAGGAATGATCATAATACCCCCACAAACATTCCTTTGACACACGACTCAATATCAGTTTCAGAGGTCGCAATCAAAATACCTGTAAGTGTGTGACCTTGACCTTGGATTTAGGCATGTGTGTATTGAATGTGACACATCGTCTCATTATGCCAAACATTTGTGGCAAATCATTGGAAAATCCATTCATTGGTTTAGAAGATATAGGGCGGAAACAAAATATGCACATTTTTTACCTCTAAGTGTGACCAGGGCTTAAAAATTCACTTGCCCCGCTCGCCATGGCGAGTCAATTTTCATGTTGGCGAGAGGATTTTCTTTTGTCACTGGTCCGATTTGGTGAGTGACACATCGGGAAAGGCCATTCTGTATTTTCAGAAAACTAAGAAAATTTGATTAATTTCCAGCTATTTCAAATTATTTACTTTAATTCACTGCTTTTAAGCTGTTTATGAAGTATTTCTGTAGCTTTCATACACCCTAGGCTATAGATTTCTGTTGTGAACCATCGTGTGTCCCCATTCGCGTTGACAGCATGACTTTGCATAAAAAAAACATATCGCCGGTTTAAAGGTACATACCCGCGCAGTAGGCACAAAATGTTCTTTATAGGAATTAAATAAGTGTATAATTATGTCACTATTCCACCAGTTCTAAAAATTACGAGTGCCCGATATACAAATATAATCATTTATTAATTATCAATTTACTGTTAGCGACGCGCGGTGGTAACAGTCAATTTTGATAATGTGCGGGGACGACGACTTTCACATCACGGCTTGCGGTGCGCATGCGCAGTATACTACGAGCGCCAGTAGGCTTCCCAATATGTAAACAAGAATATCGACATGCCGAAACGTCCAGGACGGAAATTGTATGAAACAGCGTAGGCCAAAAAAAGGCGAAATGTCTGAGGGACAAGCAGTACAGAGAGAGAGAGTGGTTAATATTGGCGACCTTATCACCAAACGGAAAGAGTTACATGGAGATTTAGATTTGGACTCGAACAGAGATTTTTCTTCTCAACTTCAGATACTTCACTGCGCATGTCAAAGATGTGATATGATTGACCGTGCCACGTGACGAGTATTGGTAAATATAGCACGAGGTCGGAAAATACCCTTTCTGGTTGCGGCATATAAAATGCGATTTAACACCAATTAACACGCGCCATAATTAAAAATAACTCGTTGGTGGGTAGACAAATGGCTCGTATAAGGCATGACAGAAAATGAAAAATAGTAGTACAGTGTAACGACTAGAGGACGACTAGAGTGAGTTGAGTCATGGGCACACGACTCGAGAAAGAGGTGAGCCGCCGTAGGACGACTAGAGTGAGTTGAGTCATGGGCACACGACTCGAGAAAGAGGTGAGCCGCCGTAGGACGACTAGAGTGAGTTGAGTCATGGGCACACGACTCGAGAAAGAGGTGAGCCGCCATAGGACGACTAGAGTGAGTTGAGTCATGGGCACACGACTCGAGAAAGAGGTGAGCCGCCGTAGGACGACTACAGTGAGTTGAGTCATGTGCACACGACTCGAGAAAGAGGTGAGCCGCCGTAGGACGACTAGAGTGAGTTGAGTCATGAGCACACGACTCGAGAAAGAGGTGAGCCGCCGTAGGACGACTACAGTGAGTTGAGTCATGTGCACGACTCGAGAAAGAGGTGAGCCGCCGTAGGAGACTAGAGTGAGTTGAGTCATGAGCACAGACTCGAGAAAGAGGTGAGCCGCCGTAGGACGACTAGAGTGAGTTGAGTCATGGGCACATGACTCGAGAAAGAGGTGAGCCGCCGTAGGACGACTAGAGTGAGTTGAGTCATGGGCACACGACTCGAAAGAGGTGAGCCGCCGTAGGAAGACCCGAATGAGTTAGTCATGAGCACACGACTAAAATGAGGTGAGCCGCCGTGTAGCGACTAGAGCGAGGTCAAGGTAAGACCAGCATGACTAGAACATGACTCATGTGCACTAGAATGTGCAGCTTGCAATAGAATGCGAGTCTAGAGCGAGGTGGGCCGAGTCTACTGACTAGAAATAGGTGAGTCGCTTCCGGCGAGTCGAATGAATGACAGAATGGCGTCTCGAGAAGTCTGGCAAATGCTTGACTGATGCAGCACCGAAACCTACATATGCAATAATTTATCTGAAAGGGGGCAAAATAGTTCAATATAATTGTTAACAAATTTAAATGAGCTTGTGTTTATATTAATACTCCTTTTTAGGCACCATCTCGTTATTACATTCATACACATGACTCCATTTTATTGTCTAACATGAAAATGCCAGTAGCAAAATAATTCGAACAAATTGGTTTCCCAGTGAAAGAAAGTTTTTACTTTCATTGTTAAATATACCAGGGAGCCCTCACCCACCCTACATATTTTGCTGTTGAACATACATGTAACACCATTAGCAATCCATCAGTCATTATTATGTTCTCATGCTTCATATTTTGAACAAGTATAATACCTAAGGGACTGGTCATTATTTATCACCAAGGGGGTTGGGTGGGAATGGGGCTGGATAAATTTTGTTAACTCACCTTAGAAAAGTACAAGCCCCCACCCCTTCCCACAGCTTTTCATTAAATTTGCAAGGCCCCCCCCCCCACCCATTGAACAATTAATAATGTTCAAGCCCAAAACGAGACGGTTCAAATGAGTGATATCATATTTTTTTAATAAACATATATTTCTCTACTGATTGCCTGGGTTAATCATGCCCCTATGCGATAGCCAGGGGGACATATTGCCTTGCTCTTGAGGTTCTGTATGTCCATCCGTCTGTGTACATTTACATCAAAAAGTTTGTAAGAGCTCCAGTTAGAGTCCAGTATTCCAGAGGGGCACATCCATGTTTTACAAACATAATGTCTAGTATTAATCTTGGTACAAAAGCTAATTTATTAAAGGTATTAATACATGTACTTACATTTTCCTAAAATGTTGGGCAAGTAGCTTTTTTGTCTAGGCGAGTAGATTATAATTGTATTTGCCCGGCCGGGCAAGTGTGAAAAGTGAATATTTTTAAGCCCTTGTCACCTTAGATGTAGGCACGTGTGTATTGAACGTGACACATCATCTCATCATGGCAAACATTTGTGGCAAATCATTGGAAAATACATTCATTGGTTTAGAAGATAAGGAGCAGAAACAAAATTTCCAACAGACCGACCAACAGACAAGCCAAGCATGAAAATTCCACTCGTCCGCTCGTCCTGACGAGTGGGATAGCCTGCAAGGCGAGTAGAAATTCTGAGTTTTATAATTTAAATTTCTTATTTCTGCCATCCCTATAGAAGTAAGGACGAGTGAAAATTTTAACAATTTTTGTGCCCTGCTATACCCACCTAAACTTTGTCTGTGGGGAATAATTATAGCTGAAAACATGAAAATCAAAAGGTTTATTGTCCCAGCAACATGTAAGGTCATATAGAGACGGACATCAGTTTCAAATCTCTTCCAAAGACCAAAATTATGCCTTAAGTACATTTTTTAATTTTCCATCTTTCTGATCCAAATACATTTTGTCAGCACATTAAGAATCATCTGCCATAGTCAAGACATCGCAGTAACTGACATCTGCCATGGTCAATACATCGCAGTAACTGACATCTGCCATAGTCAAGACATCGCAGTAACTGACATCTGCCATGGTCAAGACATCGCAGTAACTGACATCTGCCATGGTCAAGACATCGCAGTAACTGAAATCTGCCATGTCCAAGACATCGCAGTAACTGACATCTGCCATAGTCAAGACATCGCAGTAACTGACATCTGCCATGGTCAAGACATCGCAGTAACTGACATCTGCATAAGTCAAGACATCGCAGTAACTGACATCTGCCATAGTCAAGACATCGCAGTAACTGACATCTGCCATGGTCAAGACATTGCAGTAGTCAAGACATCGCAGTAACTGACATCTACCATGGTTAAGACATCGCAGTAACTGACATATGCCATGGTCAATACATCGCAGTAACTGACATCTGCCATGGTCAAGACATCGCAGTAACTGACATCTGCCATGGTCAAGACATTGCAGTAACTGACATCTGCCATGGTCAAGACATCGCAGTAACCGACATCTGCCATGTTCAAGACATCGCAGTAACTGACATCTAGAATTAGAACTCCAAGACATCTTCATGATATTTACAATGGTGGAATAACAGAAAATATAATGAATGGTTGTTTCCAATTTTCATCCTACATGTATTTATAGCCTACAAGTTTCCCAGAATGCACAGAGATAAGTATATAAACCTCTTGACATACTACATCTGCTGTGGGTTTGTTTGTTTATTAGTGTTTAACGGCCTATCAACAGCTAAGGTCATGTAAGGCCGGGCAAACGGGTTCGATCCCATTTTAACCTGCTGCATTGGGGGGGAAACTCCCAAAATCAGAACGGAATATTTACATCGAGAACAAACATATTCAGCCCTGAAATTAGAATAACCTGACCTGGTGCCAGGTCCATACCACACCAAAGTCCCCTTCCCCTAAAATAGGATTACGAATATCGTAATACTCACATAAAGGGTATAACCAGATTCAACTGTCACATACAAAATGCCAAAGACGTATGCGAGGGCCAAACCAGGTCTCCAGTCGGGATTCCCGTAAGGATGAACCCCAATCGTTAAATTACCCATTGTGTGCTCCCACCTGCCACCCACTCTGCTGTGGGTATAATGAGGATAGTGTATTGGTCGTTTACCAGTATTTCCCAGTCGTCAATGGATACAGGCTCCACGGTAACTCGCCTACATTCCGGTACTGTGGTCAGGCTTCTCAGGAACACCTGTAATACATTCATTGTACTGTGGAACCTCTCTAAACAGGACACCCATAAAACCTCAAAGTGCTTAAATATATAACATGGTATGTTCCATGTAAATTATGGTCTATTCCATAAATAAAGAAACTGGGATACCCCCAGACACAACAGCTAAGATCATATGAAGAGAAGACATCCGCTATTTACTCGTTGCATGTTAGCGGTGCAAATATCCGCCAAACAAATTAAAGTATATTTTTTATTTCTCTTTGTAAATATGTCTTGGAATTTCATTAGAATTGAGTCCTCCTCAGGACTCAATTCTAATGAAATTTCGAGACATATTCATGATATTTACAAGGAGAAATAAAAGAAAATATGATGATTATTGTCCGCTATTTTTGAACTATTTATAGCCCATAAATTTCCCAGCATGCAAATAGTTAAAGTAACCTGAAAGACTATTGGGATGGAAATACGATGAAAGTGCAGTAAACCCTCTCTCAACTGAAAACCCTGGGAGGTCCCCATGGTGTCCGGGTTAGAGATGTTCCACTGTAAATCAGGCATATGAGCATTCTGGGACATACCTATGTCTTTTGCAATCATGAACATGCATTATTATCTGAGATGTGTAACCAAGAAAGCTATCAAAATGAGATCACACATATTTTCTTGGTGTCTGGTTTAAAGAGGTTCCATTGTATTTTTAATGACGAAGGCGAGGACTGCATCCACGACCTCCAGTACTGAAGTCCAATATTCAACAATCGCGCTATCACCAATCGCGGAGAACAATATCTGACCTCTTTGTTGTCTTGGAGACCCACTCTAACTGCATACAAGCCATTGATTTGTAAGAGGCCATCATTCCCGGCCGATCCTCTGATTGTCTCCCCCGACCAGCTCACAAAGGCTTTATCACCGTTGCCAGGGTCAACTTCAAAAATCTCAACCTCCTGAATATACAGTAAATAAATGCTTAGAAAATAATCTATTTATTTGACCCTTAGACAGCTTTATTGGTGCCAGGTCATTTGCTCAGACTTTTGTAAGCATCATCATCTATCTATCTTTATCCCGTCAACACAGTGCATATGTGCCGTGAAACACGGTGCGGTGAAACACAGGGACGTGAAACATTTTTGATATCCTGTCAATACGACCTAATCACTAGCTGGTGTTATTTTTTATTGCATTTTGAAGCTATTTGTTGAGTTGACGGGATAAATAGAATAGTAGGTTAGTGCCGTGAATGGGAAAAATATCTGGCGCGGCACAGAAACAGGGTGTGCTCGGCAGAGCCTCGCCTATCCCGTTTCCTAAGCCTTGCCAGATATTTTTTCCCATTCACGGCACTAATCTACTATTCTCTATGTCTATAAATACTGCCGCGCTCCCTTCGTGGGTATTATGGGCAGGAAAAAAAGTGTATGTTAGTTGGATTAGTTAGTGAAAAGAGTGAATAGTAAGATTAACCCTTAGACCACTACTTGTAAATTATTCTAAAGTGCCGTCAAAGCATGTTTTGATGATAAAAATGGAAAATAGAGAATAAACAGCAGACGACAAAAGAAAGACAGCGGTCTAAGGGTTAAGTGGGATAAAAAGTGATAGTTTGTTAGTAAAGCTGTAAATTATAAAAGAAGTTACAAGCCACAGTATGGGGCCTCCTACTCGTGGGCCAGCCGGCCTACTGGCTGCCTGATCAAGTCTGGCTCGGTCAGCATAGCAGTATTATGTGGCAGGGAGTTCCAGAGAACAACAGCATTCCGAGACAAGGAAACTGTGTAATAGTTTGCAGCAGTATGAATTTGCCTGATTGAGAAAGAATGCAGGTAGCTTTGTAGAATGATTTATTAAGGTCTAAAAGAACAAGGTCAATGTCTTTGCCTTGTGTAATTAAGTCATTAACTAGTTTTCTTTGCCTTGTGTGAGGGTAATTAAGTCCTTAACTAGTTTTCTTTGCCTTGTGTGAGGGTAATTAAGTCCTTAACTAGTTTTCTTTGCCTTGTGTGAGGGTAATTAAGTCCTTAACTAGTTGTATGAGCTGAGTCTCACAGGAACGCCGTTCTCGAAAACCATGCTGTAGATCATAGAGTATGTTGTGTCATATAGCTCTTACCGTCATGTTAGCAGAGCTCCAGATAAGGAATTAGTAATTGAGTATTGTCACTCTATCATTTCTGAAGCAATTGGGTATTTCAAAATTTTAATTGGGTAAAATAAATTCACACTACTGTTTACACATTAACAGACAGCAATTATTGAATAGTTTGCTATGACCAGATACGTAACTATGTGATAATTTACATTGACACCGGGCGGCTGTGGTTTCTCGTCCTTTCTCGTCTACAACAATAACAGCTAATGGCAAGCGAAATTTACTTCATGGTATTGCGAAAAACTGCGGGAAACTAAACATGCTAAATAGGGGTGCAATGATTCACCGAAAATTTGATTCAACGCGATATTTTTTACGACGATGCGATTCACGATACGTGACCCTGATATTCGATTCGATACTGTCTTCACGATTCAATGCTTTGGAATCCCAAATGTACTTATTTTTAAACGCAATATGAGGGAGCGTGTAATAAACAAGAGTTGTCAGAAGACAACGAAGCTCGCCTGTTGGCAGCCTTCACTCAAACTTGGCAGCATAAAACTAGATTGGTCAGTAAGCGTGGGCCCAGATACCCCTAAATATGTAAAATTTTCCAAGTGTGTGGGCTTGTGACCTTGACTCTGGGCTTAGCGGGGGCGGCACGAACGTGAATGTGAAGCAGATCCGAGCAAGGAACTAGCAGTTATAACCGATTTCTCTGATGTTAAGTTTTGTAAAGAGACTAAGTATGTGATCTTGACCTTGGGCTCAGCGGGGATATGTCACAGCATGATAGTAGAGCCTTAGAGGAATGCATGCATGAAATATTAAGAATATTAGATGAAGTTATAACATATTTCTCTGATGTTAAGTTTTGTAAAGAGACTAAGTATTTGACCTTGACCATGGGATCAGCGAGGGTTGGACGGTCGTGGATTTGGCCAAAAGCACGTACGTACGGACGCCAGTAACACTATATGCCCCCCTCACCATTCGGTGGCGGGGGCATAATAACAATATTTCTCTGATGTTATGCTTTGTAAAGAGACAAAGTATTTGACCTTGACCATGGGATCAGCGGGGGTTGGACGGTCGTGGATTTGGCACAGCATGGTAGTAGAGCTTTACAGGAATGCATGTGTGAAATATCAAGCATTTTAGACGAAGGAAATAGAAGTTATAGCAATATTTCTCTGATGTTAAGTTTTGTAAAGAGACTAAGTATTTGACCTTGACCATGGGATCAGCGGGGGTTGAACGGTCGTGGATTTGGCACAGCATGGCAGTAGAGCTTTACAGGAATGCATGTGTGAAATATCAAGCATTTTAGACGAAGGAAATAGAAGTTATAACAATATTTCTCTGATGTTAAGTTTTGTAAAGAGACTAAGTATTTGACCTTGACCATGGGATCAGCGGAGGTTGGACGGTCGTGGATTTGGCACAGCATGGTAGTAGAGCCTTACAGGAATGCATGTGTGAAATATTAAGCATTTTAGATGAAGGAAATAGAAGTTATAACAATATTTCTCTGATGTTAAGTTTTGTAAAGAGACTAAGTATTTGACCTTCACCATGGGATCAGCGAGGGATGGACAGTCGTGGATTTGGCACAGCATGGTAGTAGAGCCTTACAGGAATGCATGTGTGAAATATTAAGCATTTTAGATGAAGGAAATAGAAGTTATAACAATATTTCTCTGATGTTAAGTTTTGTAAAGAGACTAAGTATTTGACCTTGACCATGGGATCAGCGGGGGTTGGACGGTCGTGGATTTGGCACAGCATGGTAGTAGAGCCTTACAGGAATACATGTGTGAAATATTAAGCATTTTAGATGAAGGAAATAGAAGTTATAACAATATTTCTCTGATGTTAAGTTTTGTAAAGAGACTAAGCATTTGACCTTGACCATGGGATCAGCGGGGGTTGGACGTTCGTGGATTTGGCACAGCATGGTAGTAGAGCCTTACAGGAATGCATGTGTGAAATATTAAGCATTTTAGATGAAGGAAATAGAAGTTATAACAATATTTCTCTGATGTTAAGTTTTGTAAAGAGACTAAGTATTTGACCTTGACCATGGGATCAGCGGAGGTTGGACGGTCGTGGATTTGGCACAGCATGGTAGTAGAGCCTTACAGGAATGCATGTGTGAAATATTAAGCATTTTAGATGAAGGAAATAGAAGTTATAACAATATTTCTCTGATGTTAAGTTTTGTAAAGAGACTAAGTATTTGACCTTCACCATGGGATCAGCGGGGATGGACAGTCGTGGATTTGGCACAGCATGGTAGTAGAGCCTTACAGGAATGCATGTGTGAAATATTAAGCATTTTAGATGAAGGAAATAGAAGTTATAACAATATTTCTCTGATGTTAAGTTTTGTAAAGAGACTAAGTATTTGACCTTGACCATGGGATCAGCGGGGGTTGGACGGTCGTGGATTTGGCACAGCATGGTAGTAGAGCCTTACAGGAATGCATGTGTGAAATATTAAGCATTTTAGATGAAGGAAATAGAAGTTATAACAATATTTCTCTGATGTTAAGTTTTGTAAAGAGACTAAGTATTTGACATTGACCATGGGATCAGCGAGGGTTGGACGGTCGTGGATTTGGCACAGCATGGTAGTAGAGCCTTACAGGAATGCATGTGTGAAATATTAAGCATTTTAGATGAAGGAAATAGAATTTTATAACAATATTTCTCTGATGTTAAGTTTTGTACTAAGTATTTGACCTTGGGATCAGCGGGGGTTGGACGGTCGTGGATTTGGCACAGCATGGTAGTAGAGCCTTACAGGAATGCATGTGTGAAATATTAAGCATTTAGATGAAGGAAATAGAAGTTATAACAATATTTCTCTGATGTTAAGTTTTGTAAAGAGACTAAGTATTTGACCTTGACCATGGGATCAGCGGAGGTTGGACGGTCGTGGATTTGGCACAGCATGGTAGTAGAGCATTACAGGAATGCATGTGTGAAATATTAAGCATTTTAGATGAAGGAAATAGAAGTTATAACAATATTTCTCTGATGTTAAGTTTTGTAAAGAGACTAAGTATTTGACCTTCACCATGGGATCAGCGGGGGATGGACAGTCGTGGATTTGGCATAGCATGGTAGTAGAGCCTTACAGGAATGCATGTGTGAAATATTAAGCATTTTAGATGAAGGAAATAGAAGTTATAACAATATTTCTCTGATGTTAAGTTTTGTAAAGAGACTAAGTATTTGACCTTGACCATGGGATCAGCGGGGGTTGGATGGTCGTGGATTTGGCACAGCATGGTAGTAGAGCCTTACAGGAATGCATGTGAAATATTAAGCATTTTAGATGAAGGAAATAGAAGTTATAACAATATTTCTCTGATGTTAAGTTTTGTAAAGAGACTAAGTATTTGACCTTGACCATGGATCAGCGGGGGTTGGACGGTCGTGGATTTGGCACAGCATGGTAGTAGAGCCTTACAGGAATGCATGTGTGAAATATTAAGCATTTTAGATGAAGGAAATAGAAGTTATAACAATATTTCTCTGATGTTAAGTTTTGTACTAAGTATTTGACCTTGGGATCAGCGGGGGTTGGACGGTCATGGATTTGGCACAGCATGGTAGTATGAGCCTTACAGGAATGCATGTGTGAAATATTAAGCATTTTAGATGAAGGATAGAAGTTATAACAATATTTCTCTGATGTTAAGTTTTGTAAAGAGACTAAGTATTTGACCTTGACCATGGGATCAGCGGAGGTTGGACGGTCGTGGATTTGGCACAGCATGGTAGTAGAGCATTACAGGAATGCATGTGTGAAATATTAAGCACTTTAGATGAAGGAAATAGAAGTTATAACAATATTTCTCTGATGTTAAGTTTTGTAAAGAGACTAAGTATTTGACCTTCACCATGGGATCAGCGTGGATGGACAGTCGTGGATTTGGCATAGCATGGTAGTAGAGCCTTACAGGAATGCATGTGTGAAATATTAAGCATTTTAGATGAAGGAAATAGAAGTTATACAATATTTCTGATGTTTAAGTTTTGTAAAGAGACTAAGTATTTGACCTTGACCATGGGATCAGCGGGGGTTGGACGGTCGTGGATTTGGCACAGCATGGTAGTAGAGCCTTACAGGAATACATGTGTGAAATATAAGCATTTTAGATGAAGGAAATAGAAGTTATAACAATATTTCTCTGATGTTAAGTTTGTAAAGAGACTAAGTATTTGACCTTCACCATGGGATCAGCGGGGATGGCACAGTCGTGGATTTGGCATAGCATGGTAGTAGAGCCTTACAGGAATCATGTGTGAAATATTAAGCATTTTAGATGAAGGAAATAGAAGTTATAACAATATTTCTCTGATGTTAAGTTTTGTAAAGAGACTAAGTATTTGACCTTGACCATGGGATCAGCGGGGGTTGGACGGTCGTGGATTTGGCACAGCATGGTAGTAGAGCCTTACAGGAATACATGTGTGAAATAATTAAGCATTTTAGATGAAGGAAATAGAAGTTATAACAATATTTCTCTGATGTTAAGTTTTGTAAAGAGACTAAGCATTTGACCTTGACCATGGGATCAGCGGGGGTTGGACGTTCGTGGATTTGGCACAGCATGGTAGTAAGCCTTACAGAATGCATGTGTGAAATATTAAGCATTTTTAGATGAAGGAAATAGAAGTTATAACAATATTTCTCTGATGTTAAGTTTTGTAAAGAGACTAAGTATTTGACCTTGACCATGGGATCAGCGGAGGTTGGACGGTCGTGGATTTGGCACAGCATGGTAGTAAGAGCCTTACAGGAATGCATGTGTGAAATATTAAGCATTTTAGATGAAGGAAATAGAAGTTATAACAATATTTCTCTGATGTTAAGTTTTGTAAAGAGACTAAGTATTTGACCTTCACCATGGGATCAGCGGGGGATGGACAGTCGTGGATTTGGCACAGCATGGTAGTAGAGCCTTACAGGAATGCATGTGTAAATATTAAGCATTTTAGATGAAGGAAATAGAAGTTATAACAATATTTCTCTGATGTTAAGTTTTGTAAAGAGACTAAGTATTTGACCTTGACCATGGGATCAGCGGGGGTTGGACGGTCGTGGATTTGGCACAGCATGGTAGTAGAGCCTTACAGGAATGCATGTGTGAAATATTAAGCATTTTAGATGAGGAAATAGAAGTTATAACAATATTTCTCTGATGTTAAGTTTTGTAAAGAGACTAAGTATTTGACCTTGACCATGGGATCAGCGGGGGTTGATGGTCGTGATTTGGCACAGCATGGTAGTAGAGCCTTACAGGAATGCATGTGTAAATATTAAGCATTTTAGATGAAGGAAATAGAAGTTATAACAATATTTCTCTGATGTTAAGTTTTGTAAAGAGACTAAGTATTTGACCTTGACCATGGGATCAGCGGGGGTGGACGGTCGTGGATTTGGCACAGCATGGTAGTAGAGCCTTACAGGAATGCATGTGTGAAATATTAAGCATTTTAGATGAAGGAAATAGAAGTTATAACAATATTTCTCTGATGTTAAGTTTTGTACTAAGTATTTGACCTTGGGATCAGCGGGGGTTGGACGGTCGTGGATTTGGCACAGCATGGTAGTAGAGCCTTACAGGAATGCATGTGTGAAATATTAAGCATTTTAGATGAAGGAAATAGAAGTTATAACAATATTTCTCTGATGTTAAGTTTTGTAAAGAGACTAAGTATTTGACCTTGACCATGGGATCAGCGGAGGTTGGACGGTCGTGGATTTGGCACAGCATGGTAGTAGAGCATTACAGGAATGCATGTGTGAAATATTAAGCACTTTAGATGAAGGAAATAGAAGTTATAACAATATTTCTCTGATGTTAAGTTTTGTAAAGAGACTAAGTATTTGACCTTCACCATGGGATCAGCGGGGGATGGACAGTCGTGGATTTGGCATAGCATGGTAGTAGAGCCTTACAGGAATGCATGTGTGAAATATTAAGCATTTTAGATGAAGGAAATAGAAGTTTATAACAATATTTCTCTGATGTTAAGTTTTGTAAAGAGACTAAGTATTTGACCTTGACCATGGATCAGCGGGGGTTGGATGGTCGTGGATTTGGCACAGCATGGTAGTAGAGCCTTACAGGAATGCATGTGTGAAATATTAAGCATTTTAGATGAAGGAAATAGAAGTTATAACAATATTTCTCTGATGTTAAGTTTTGTAAAGAGACTAAGTATTTGACCTTGACCATGGGATCAGCGGGGGTTGGACGGTCGTGGATTTGGCACAGCATGGTAGTAGAGCCTTACAGGAATGCATGTGTGAAATATTAAGCATTTTAGATGAAGGAAATAGAAGTTATAACAATATTTCTCTGATGTTAAGTTTTGTACTAAGTATTTGACCTTGGGATCAGCGGGGGTTGGACGGTCGTGGATTTGGCACAGCATGGTATAGAGCCTTACAGGAATGCATGTGTGAAATATTAAGCATTTTAGATGAAGGAAATAGAAGTTATAACAATATTTCTCTGATGTTAAGTTTACGGACGGACGGACGGACGGAGGACGGACGGACAACCTGACTCCAGTATACCCCCCCACAACTCGTTGCGGGGGGTATAAAAACATGAATATTATATCACTTGACCTTGGGTTAAAGGGTGTGCGGTGGACCTTGACTTTGCGGTCAGTGGTGCAAGGTGGGTCGTGGGTTTGCTATAGCATAATATAGCATATTAAGATGAATGCATGTATGAAATATCAATGCGCTCCCTGAAAACAGAAGTAAAACAAAATTTAACCCAACGTTAAGTTTATGAACGCACTAAGTTGGTGATTTTCTACAGCATGATAGCTATTCACATGAGGAATGCATGTATGAATGTGCTAAGTTTGTGACCTTGACCTTGGGAAAAGGGATGAGGGGTCATGGATTTGCTGTAGCACAATAGAGGATCATCAGATGAATGATCAAAGCATTCACTGTAAAGAAACAGAAGTTACATAACATTTACCCCAACGTTAAGTTGATGAACAAGGGTTGGGTGGTGGGTCATGGATATAGAGTATCATCAGATGAATCCATGTATGAAATATGAAGGCGTTCCCTGTAAAGAAACAGAAGTTACACAACATTTACCCCAACGTTAAGTTTATGGACATGCTAAGTTTGTGACCTTGACCTTGCGGTTGGGTGGTGGGTTGTGGATTTGCTACAGCATGATAGAGGGTCATCTGAGGAATGCATGTATGAAATAACAAGGTGTTGCATGAGAGGAAACAGATGTTATAAGAAATTTACCCCAACATTAGGTTTATGAATGTGCTAAGTTTGTGACCTTGACCCTGGGGTAAGGGTTGGGTGGTGGGTCATGGATTTGCTACAGCATGATAGAGGGTCATCTGAGGAATGCATGTATGAAATATCAAGGAGTTCCATGAAAGGAAACAGATGTTATAAGAAATTTACCCCAACGTTAAGTTTATGAATGTGCTAAGATTGTGACCTTGACCTTGGGGTAAGGGTTGGGTGGTGGGTCGTGGATTTGCTACAGCATGATAGAGGGTCATCTGAGGAATGCATGTATGAAATAACAAGGTGTTCCATGAAAGGAAACAGAAGTTATAAGACATTTACCCCAACGTTATGTTTGTGGACGACGCCGGGATATGCCATAAGCTCTTCTGTACTTTGTGCAGGCAAGCTAAAAATGGGTGGGGTATTGAATATTAGTGACATGAAATTGTTTTGGAAAATTTATAACACGGTTTACCTATGCCATGGTGGCGACCTATATTGCCCATCTACCACATTATAAAGAGGCTCCATTATATCGGGGAATATGTTTTATTTGAATTTGTGCATTATATCAAGAATATTGACCATTGAAATTGTATTTGTGAATGAAGTACTAGTACCACGATATGTATCGTATCATGACCCAAATATCACCACTCGTATCGTATCGTGAGGTAGGTGTATCTGAACACCCCTAATGCTAAACCGAGGGCTCCAATTCTAATGAAATACCAAGATGTGTTTTCATGGAAAATAAGAAAAATGTGCTATATTTATGATCTGTTTATTGTTTTTTGATACTCGCTACTTCTATTTCAATTGGGTTTTTGGCAATTTTAATTGGGTATTTAAGCAAATATGCAGCTTATCTGGAGCTGTATGCGTGTAACCTGTAGTCGGGACTGCGCCCCATATAACTCCTAGCATTAATAATAGGTTCAGGGTTAGGTTTAGATATATTTACCTTATTTCACCAATATTGCAAAGTATACATGTACTTATCTAGCAAAGTATACTTTGAGGGAGAAATTTTCAATTTAAGGATAAATTTATTAATTTTTATTATACTGAATTTATTACATTATCACAGCCATTTTGGCTGTGATAATGTTATAAATTCAGTATAATAATTCTGCATACCTTTAATCATCAAATATATGCAGTGGTTCTATATGAAATACATGTAATGCATTTTGGGAAAAATAAATAATTACTCCCTCAAAGTATACTTTGCTAGATAAGTACAATGGTGTCGGCTAATTCTGCGCACCTAAGGCTTTCCAAACAAATTTACATGTCAGTAACATCTCCATATTCAGTCAACCTTTCCTGAATATCCAAAGCAGTTCAAAGACATCTGTGCAGGTAAAATTTTAAAACGTTCTGACGTCAGTAAGTGACATAAATTGTGTGATGTATGACATCCCATGCATGTTTCCAACGTCACATTTGTTTCTGCTAATGCTGCGCATCTGGTAGTGTAAACAAAATGGCAAGCAGCATACTGGATCAGCACAGCAAAATTTGTATTAAACTTGAAGCAGAACGGTCCCGGGTCATTTCGCCCCGATTACCTGTTCGCACCGGGTCGGTTCGCCCTGGGTCGATTCGCCCCAATTTGCGTTGGATCTGGTTATGAATATGGGTTGAGGTGGGTCGTTTCGCCCCGATGTTAACGTTGCATCTGATATGGTTAAAATAGCAGATGATATGGGTATTTTCGCCCCGATTTTACTGAGTATTGAATATGGTGCCAATTGTGGGGTTAAATGTAAGGTAAGGTATGTTAGTTGAATTAGTTAAAATGTTTTACCATTATGAAAGTTTATAAAAGGATAATTTGCGATTATTTGATACATGACTATAAAACTATAATGTTAACTAGAAATGGACGCTTGTCGACAAGCACATGTGTATCCCTCTCCCCAGATACACAAGTAGTTTGAAAACAAGAATTCTGCGGAATCAAATGTCTCGCCTTGTCCCGCCGCCTTGACCTCGAGCCTGGGCCAGAAAGCAATTTTCACTGGCCCGAACATATTATACAATTATTGACTAGGGAGCCATAGAATATCTCATTATATTGTATGGCTCACTAGTCAATAATTGTTTTAGTATATGATAATAGTCGGTATATAGCACTTACGACCTTATGCTACTAGACAAAAATGGAAAAAGAATTTGAAAAAAAAACAAGAAACGAGGCAAAGCCACGAAGGCCAGGTTTTTTCCAAGCATAGACACTTGGATAACATAATTATACCCACTTTTTGTAGACTAGATGGCCGTGGCCTGCATGTCGCGCCTTGGGGTGAGACATGGACAGTAAAAAAAGAGATATAGTAGATGGAAAAACTTTAACCGGACACACAGACGGACGGACGTATGCCAAAATGCCGACTATATCGCGCTTTCCGCAAGCGGGCGCGACAATGATGATAAACACCCATGTGAAGTATCAAGGTAATGGGTGAAGCAGTTGCAGAGATATAGTACACAAAAAAATCAAAGAAATTTGACCTAGACATTGGGCACAGGGGCCGCACGGTTGGGCGGTAGAATGAAAATATGGATGATGATAAACAATAAACACCCACGTAAAGTTTCAAGGTAATGGGCAAAGCAGTTGCAGAGATATAGTATAACGAAAAACTTTAACCAAAAAACTTTAACCAGACGTACGTTTAAAAGTTAACGTTGAAAATGGATAAGTCAATTACGTAGAAATAATAGGTGAAGGTAAAAAAAATGGTCACATGTTGGATAGTTGTATATGGTGGGCACCCCTTGGTTATGAAGCTGTGAAAGTTTGGTGGTCCTAGGTGGTACAGTATCAAAGAAATGGACTTAAACACGAAAAGTTAACATTGTAAACGCGAAAAGTTAACATTGACTGCGCGGAAAAAATGGGTCAAGTTCAAAAAAAGGTAACATGTTGGATAGTGATATGTGGTGGGCACCCCTTGGTTATGAAGCTGTGAAAGTTTGTTGGTCCTATGTGTTACAGTAACAAAGAAATGGATTGAAACACGAAAACTTAACATTGATTGTGGACGCCACCCGCCCGCCTGGCTTTCACCAATCCAATAGCCTGGATTTTTTTTCCAAAAAAAATGGCTAAAAATGGAAAAAAAAGTTAAAAAAATAAAATTTAAAAGGATTTTTTTTGCAAAAAAACGTGGCTAAAAATGGAAAAAAAGTTTAAAAAAAAACTAGAAATGTGGCCTGTCGGCACACGAATGCCCCCGCTGGCAGCCAAAGAAAACAAGGCATATTTGAATGTGGATTTGTCACAGGGTGGCAGAGGAGCATTGGAGCAATGCGTGTGTGAAATGAGAAGCAGATCCGAGCAAGGAAACAGAAATTATAAGCCATTTACCCGAGCGTTAAGGTTTCGAACGCACCAAGTCTGTGACCTTGACCCTGGGCTTAGCGGGGGTGGGACGAATGTGAATTTGTCACAGGGCGGTAGCGGACCATTGGAGCGATGTGTGTGTGAAATGTGAAGCAGATCCGAACAAGGAAACAGAACTTATAAGCCATTTACCCGAGCGTTAAGGTTTCAAACGCACCTTCTGTGACCTTGACCCTGGGCTTAGCGGGGGTGGGATGAATGTGGATTTGTCACAGGGCGGTAGAGGAACATTGGAGCAATGCGTGTGTGAAATGTGAAGCAGATCCGAGCAAGGAAACAGAAAGTATAAGCCATTTACCCAGCGTTAAGGTTTCGTCGAACGCACCAGTCTGTGACCTTGACCTGCTTAGCGTCGGGACGAAAGTGTGGATTTGTCCACTGGGCGTAGGAGTCACATTGGAGCAATGGCAATGTGTGTGAAATGTGAAGCAGATCCGAGCAAGGAAACAGAAATTATAAGCCATTTACCCAGCGTTAAGGTTTCGAACGCACCAAGTCTGTGACCTTGACCCTGGGCTTAGCTAGCGGGACGAATATGATTTGTCACAGGGTGTAGAGGTACATGGAGCAATGCGTGTGTAAATTGTGAAGCAGAATCCGAGCAAGGAAACAGAAATTATAAGCCATTTACCCAGCGTTAAGGTTTCGACGCACCAAGTCTGTGACTTGACCCTGGGCTTAGCGGGGGGCGGGACGAATGATTTGTACAGTCAGGGCGGTAGAGGGACCATTGGAGCAATGTGTGTGAAATGTGAAGCAGATCCGAGCAAGGACACAGAAATTATAAGCCATTTACCCAGCAAGGTTTCGAAAGTCCAGTCCTGTGACCTTGACCCTGGGCTTAGCAGGGGGACGAATGTGGATTTGTCACAGGGCGGTAAGGAGGACCATTGGAGCAATGCGTGTGTGAAAATGTGAAGCAGATCCGAGCAAGGAAACAGAAATTTATAAGCCATACCCAGCGTTAAGTTTCGGGACGTACGTACGTACGTACGGACGCCGGTACACTATATGCCACCCTCACCATTCGGTGGCGGGGGCATAAAAAGTTTCCGAAGGATTTTTTTTCCACCTGGCTAGAAATGGAAAAAAGTAAAAATTAAAAAAAAAATAATGCTTGCTACTGAGCCCAGAATTTTTATAATGTCTATATTTATGTACCATATCATATGCACAGGTCCACATATTGCCACAATATTGTCAACACAGTTTACGGAAATGTAATACCCAGGTATAATAATAATTTACCTGTATAAACTAGAAGTGGACGCTTGTCGACAAGCGCATGTCCCCCTCCCCAGATACACAAGTAGTTTGAAAAAAGGGTGTTCGAGTTATGCTCCGGAGACAAAATCAGTGACGGAAAAACAAAGGGAGATAACTAAAGAATTAGTGATGCAAGAGTTGTCATTCTTGCGGGACACACCTTTAGGGTCGTGGTCTATGCATGTGTGAAGTTTCATGAAAATATTCCAAAGGGTGTTCGAGTTATGCTCCAGACACGAAATCAGTGCACGAAACAACAAAGGGAGATAACTAAGAAATTAACGACGCAAGAGTTGTCATTCTTACGTGCGACACACCTTTGGGTCGTCTTCTATGCATGTGTGAAGTTTAATAAACTAGAAAATGTGTTCATAGAACACGGATGTCCCACATATCGCTTTGATAATAAATGAGGCCAAATTGCAAGTCAAAATTTTCTTTTACCTGAGCGTTAAAGTTTTTATGAGCACCAAGTATGTGACCTTCACCCTGGGCTTGGCGGGGGCAGGACAAACGTGGATTTGGCACAGGGCGGTAGAGGACCATTAGAGCAATGCATATATGAAATATGAAGCTGATCCGTGAAAGAAAACAGAAATTATGATATTTACCTGAGCGTTAAAGTTTTTGAAGCACTAAGTATATGATGTTAACCCTGGGCTTGGCGGGGGCGGGACGAACGTGGATTTGGCACAGGGCGGTAGAGACCATTAGAGCAACGCATATATGAAATATGAAGTTGATCCGTGAATGGAAAGAAAAATTATAAGATATTTACCTGAGCATTAAAAGTTTTTGAAGCACCAAGTATGTGACCTTGACCCTGGGATTGGCGGGGGCAGGACGAACGTGGATTTGGCACAGGGCGGGTAGAGGACCATTAGAGCAATGCGTATATGAAATATGAAGATGATCCATGAAAGAAAACAGAAATTATAAGATATTTACCCGAGCGTTAAAGTTTTTGAAGCACTAAGTATGTGACCTTGACCCTGGGCTTGGCGGGGGCAGGACGAACGTGGATTTGGCACAGGGCGGTAGACGACCATTAGAGCAACGCGTATATGAAATATGAAGTTGATCCGTGAATGGAAATAAAAATTATAAGATATTTACCTGAGCGTTAAAGTTTTTGAAGCACCAAGTATGTGACCTTGACCCTGGGATTGGTGGGGCAGGACGAACGTGGATTTGGCACAGGGCGGTAGAGGACCATTAGAGCAATGCGTATATGAATATGAAGATGATCCATGATCCATGAAAGAAAACAGAAAGTATAAGATATTTACCCAAGCGTTAATGTTTTTGAAGCACTAAGTATGTGACCTTGACCCTGGGCTTGACGGGGGCAGAACGAACGTGGATTTGGCACAGGGCGGTAGAGGACCATTAGAGCAATGCGTATATGCGTGTTCGAGTTATGCTTTGGATACAAAATCAGAGCACGAAACAACAAAGGGAGATAAGTAAACAAGAATTCCGCGGAATCAGATGCCTCGCCTTGTCCCGCCTTGACCTCGAGCCTGGGCCCGAAAGCAATTTTCACTGGCCCGAACGATTATTATACAATTATTGACTAGTGAACCATAGAATATCAGATTATATTCTATGGCTCACTAGTCAATAATTGTTTTATTATATGATAATAGTCTGTATATAGCACTTACGACCTTATGCTACTAGACAAAAATTGAAAAAGAATTTGAAGAAAAAAAATGAAAAAAAAAAAATGGAAAAAAAAATGGAAAAAAAAAGTTTCAAAATTAAAAATAATAATGCTTGCTACTGGAGCCCAGAATTTTTTTTAATAGTCCTATATTTATCTACATATATCTGCACAGGTCCACATAATGCCACAATATTTTCAACACAGTTTACGGAAATGTAATATAATCATTTACCTGTATAAATTACCTGTAAGTGGTCAGTGGTCAGTTGCACATGCTAGCACATGTACA
>CM055278.1:79235204-79340868 GCA_029237695.1 Conchocele bisecta
CTCCTCTACCGCCCTGTGACAAATCCACATTCGTCCCGCCCTGCTAAGCCCAGGGTCAAGGTCACAGACTTGGTGCGTTCGAAACCTTAACGCTGGGTAAATGGCTTATAATTTCTGTTTTCTTGCTCGGATCTGCTTCACATTTCACACACACATTGCTCCAATGGTCCTCTGCCACCCTGTGACAAATCCACATTCGTCCCGCCACCGCTAAGCCTATGGTCAAGGTCACAGACTTGGTGCGTTCGAAACCTTAACGCTCGGGTAAATGGCTTACAATTTCTGTTTCCTTGCTCGAATCTGCTTGACATTTCACACACGCATTGCTCCAATGGTCCTTTACCGCCCTGTGACAAATCCACATTCGTTCCGCCCCCGCTAAGCCCAGGGTCAAGGTCACAGACTTGGTCCGTTCAAAACCTTAACGCTCGGGTAAATGGCTTATAATCAAATATGCCTCGTTTTTCTTTGGCTGCCAGCGGGGTCATTCGTGTGCCGACAGGCCACATTTCTAGTTATATTTGGCTCTTTTGTTACTTGGGAGTTGAATTGGGTTATTGCCCATTATAAAAGTAGTATGATCCTATTGCTTTTCGGAGGGTGCCAAGTGATTCTGGTGTGACGAGGACCTGGCATTAGATCACGATTATTCTGATTTCAGGGCTGAATATATAGTTTTTGTCTCGCCCGCGAAAGTGGAAAGCGAGACTAAGGTTTTACTTTTCCGGAGTCGTCGTCGTCGTCGTCATCATTCAATGTTAAGTTTTCGTGTTAGGTCATTACTTCAACACCTTATCAGCTACAGTCATACATTATACATACCTTTACTATGATATGTACATGAATATAGGACTATTCTCGGGGCCCCAGGGTCAAAGTCAAGGCCCCAGGGTCAAGGTCAAGGCGGAACATGGCGAGACATTTGATTCCGCTGAATTCTTGTTTTATTGTAAATATTCAGTTCTGATTTTGGGATTTCGCCCCCCCCCCCCCCCCCCCGCCCCCCCCCCCCCCCCCCCTCCCCATTTGTACAGGTAATAAATGGGATTTAGTTCTAAACCCATTGACCCGTCTTTAAATGACCTTAGCTGTTGATAGGCCGTTAAACCCCGACAAACAAACAAACTTCATAATCTTTATTACAAATTTTTCAGCATTTAACACTTGCATATAATCACAATGAACACCATAAGACCGTAACATACAATGTACATGCATGATAAGCACAAATAACACAATTTCATAATGTGAGAACTGAATGTTATCACTGACATAGTCGATGATATAGTCTCCAGTCAAAACTATGGATGCCTGAATGCTATATTTAGCAAATCCAGCGTTTGCAACGCTAGTTATTTGTTCAATATTTCAGGGCCTTTGAAGTTTTCAAGCTTTTTCGGCTCCCTATGAAACTGCAACTCTTAAGTCCGATTGACTTGAACCTTCATAGACCTGGTTACCTTCATAGACCTGGTTACCACCATCCATATTTTCATTCCGTAGTCCACCTATGCGGCCCAGCATGCCCAAGGTCAAAGCCAAATTACTTTGCAAAACATTGATTGCTGTCCACCCAGTGTCATTCACGTGACATTGACCTTCACCTTCGTGACCTTGACATTCGTGTCAATAATTTTGGATATACGTCAAAATTTAAATATCTCCTGAATCATTACTAAACTTCACCAATAGCTTCCTCACATTGTGACCTTGACCTTCTTGGCATTGACCTTTGTGAGTGAAACACTCGCCGGTCATCACCTTGTTATTTTAACTTGTGGTGGCCCGAAATTTTTTCATAAATTCCATCCTACACAGGCATTTTTTCTTTGCAAAAAAATATCTAAATTTCTGGCTGTAACCGGAGAAATGGGGCTAACAGGATTTGTGACCAGTGTAGTTCTTGATCAAATAGCACACTCATGTAGTCTGATAATGATTTATATTGCTTGTTAGAAGCATAACTGGTGTTTCATTGATGAAAAGGCGAGCTGTGTGGATCCTGTCAGACTGCCGATGCACTGGTGCGAGTTTGGATCTACACTGGTCGCAAAACCCACAAGACCCATTTCTTCAGTCATAGCTATTACATGTATAATGAAACCGTTCATGTTGGGTAACACATTATGTGAAATTACAAGACAAAGTCAAGTTTTGCTGGTGACTGACAAAAATCATGACAACATTTAAAGGGGCATATCAGGATTTAAGAAAAAAATACTATAAAAAATAAAAAGTGTTTTCATCATGGCCCTGTGTAAAGTGGTTTAATTGAAGATATATGATGATACTAGGACTGCTGGGTTGTTTCCATTTTCACCCATATAGGTACATATATATCGGATTTCCTATTTTGTTGCATTCAAAAAGATAGAAAATCTGATACTCATGAAGTCCTTGTATATCGTTCCTGGGGGCCGTTTCACTAAACTTCGTACGACTAAAATGTTCGTAAGTGAAAATTTAGGATCGTCTGGAAAGATCAATTGATGGATTTACATTTATTGAGCATAGGCTGCATATGCAGCCTATGCTCAATAAATGTATATCCAATAGTTGTCTACAAGAAAAAAGTGTTAATGTGAAATTTACAGACTACATAAATTTACATAACTGCACTTACGAAAATTTTAGTGTATGAGGTTTAGTGAAACGGGCCCCAGATATGCCCCTTGAAACCAAGATATTGAACCATATTGCAGGCTCCATAGAACCAGAGGCTGAATGTGTTCTTCTTGTGAATGAAACCGAGGTTCTGGTGACTCCAAAAGTTAGGAACACTGCAATTGGTCAGCCTCTTATGGAAGAGCCAATCAAAAAGAGTGTTTCAAATGAATTTAGTGTTCCGACAGACCAAGATGTTTACACAAGTTCATCCACTGATTCGTTTGATCCACATTATGACTCGATACAAGGTTTGTATTGCTACATTGTACATGTGTTTGAAGTGTATTGCTACATTGTACATGTGTTTGAAGTGTATTGCTACATTGTACATGTGTTTGAAGTGTATTGCCCACCCATGCAGCTTTCTTGCTAAGTCATTCAAATTTTCATTAATGTTTTTGAAATATCTACATTAAAGTCAGATTGACTTGAAATTTCATATACTTTTTTTATCATCATCAATATTTCCATTCTATAGCCCACCCATGCTGCTTATATGCCCAAGGTCAAGGCCAAATGCTCCATTGTTTAGTATGCCCTCTATACACATTGCTTTGCTGTAGTGATGGGGCCTCGGGGATGTGGAATTGAACTTCAATACTGGAGGTTTTGATTTCACTTCGCACACGACGCATTAACACTATTTACAAAGTATTTCCCCTCCCACTGGTTTGTCAGATGAGACATTAACCCTTAGACCGCTACTCACAACAAGTCGTCTGCTGTTGTTTTTATATCTTGCCTTATTTCTCAATAAACACATGTTTTGACAGCACTTCAGAATCATTTCCAATGGGAAATGATTCTGAAGTGCTGTCAAAGCATGTTGTAAATTATTCTGAAGTGCTGTCAAAGCATGTTTTTAATGATCAAAATGGAAAATAGAAAATAACAGCAGACGACAAAAAAAAAAGATAGCGGTCTAAGGGTTAAACTGTGGTACTGTCTCTATAATTATGTAGCTGCAGGGCTCCAGATAAGGAATTAGCAATTGAGTATTGTCACTCCATCACTTCTGGGTATTTCAAAATTTTAATTGGGTACAATAAAAATACAGTACTGTTAACACATCAACAGACAGCAATAATTGAATAGCTTGCTTCAAAATGAAAACACGTCTTGGAGACAATTCTAATGAAATACCAAGATGTGTTTTCATGGAAAAGAAGAAAAATATGCTATATTTCTGGTCTGTTTATTTTTTCTACAGCTTGGAAAGGTACCACACATTTGTTATTATACCCCCTGCAACGAGTTGTATACTGGAGTCAGGTTGTCCGTGCGTCCATGTGTCCGTGCGTCCGTAACCTTAACATCAGAGAATATTGTTATAACTTCTATTTCCTTCATCTAAAATGCTTAATATTTCACACATGCATTCCTGTAAGGCTCTACTACCATGCTGTGTCAAATCCACGACCGTCCAACCCCTGCTAATCCCAAGGTCAAGGTCAAATACATAGTACAAAACTTAACATCAGAGAAATATTGTTATAACTTTTATTTCTTTCATCTAAAATGCTTAACATTTCACACATGCATTCTTGTAAGGCTCTACTACCATGCTGTGCCAAATCCACGACCGTCCAACCCCCTGATCCCATGGTCAAGGTCAAATACTTAGTCTCTTTACAAAACTTAACATCAGAGAAATATTGTTATAGCTTCTATTTATACCCCCCGCAACGAGTTGTGGGGGGGTATACTGGAGTCAGGTTGTCCGTCCGTGCGTCCGTCCGTGCGTGCGTCCGTAAACTTAACATCAGAGAAATATTGTTATAACTTCTATTTCTTTCATCTAAAATGCTCAATATTTCACACATGCATTCCTGTAAGGTTCTACTACCATGCTGTGCCAAATCCACGACCGTCCAACCCCCGCAGATCCCAAGGTCAAGGTCAAATACTTAGTCCGTAAACTTAACATCAGAGAAATATTGTTATAACTTATATTTCCTTCATCTAAAATGCTTAATATTTCACACATGCATTCCTGTAAGGCTCTACTACCATGCTGTGCCAAATCCATGAAAGGTCAACGTCAAATACATGGTCTCTTTAATAAACTTAACATCAGAGAAATATTGTTATAACTTCTATTTCATTCATCTAAAAGGCTTAATATTTCACACATGCATTCCTGTAAGGCTCTACTACCATGCTGTGCCATTTCCACGACCGTCCAACCCCCGCTGATCCCAATGTCATGGTCAAATACTTAGTCTCTTTACAAAACTTAACATCAGAGAAATAAGTTATAACTTCTATTTCCTTCATTGAAAATTCTTATTATATCACTTGTGCATTCCTCTAAGGTTTTACTATCATGCTGTGACAAATCTACGACTGTCCAACCTCCGCTGATCCCAAGGTCAAGGTCACATATTTAGTCTCTTTACAAAACTTAACATCCCTAACTTCTATTTCCTTGCTCGAATCTGCTTCACATTTCACACATGCATTGCTCCAATGGACCTCTACCACCCTGTGACAAATTCACATTCATGCTGCCACTCCCGCTAATCCCAGAGTCAAGGTCACAAGCCCACACACTTGGAAATTTTTACATATTTTACGGGTACCTGGGCCCACGCGAGGGGTATTACGTAATCCTCGCTTACTGACCAATCTAGTTCCTTCATCTAAAATGCTTAATATTTCACACATGCATTCTAAGGCTCTACTACCATGCTGTGCCAAATCCACGACCGTCCAACCCCCGCTGATCCCAAGGTCAAGGTCAAATACTTAGTCTCTTTACAAAACTTAACATCAGAGAAATATGTTATAACTTCATCTAAAATTCTTAATTTTTATGTCTTCAAACTAACCTGAATGGTTGCAAACTGATAGGTTGCTATGAAATCGTCCTAATAATAAAAATCTGCCTACTCTAATCACTCAAATAACCCACCATAGACCATTCCGCTCTACCCACAGCCAATTGGCTAGTCCGCTATTTAGACTCCTCCTATTATTTTTAGGACGCTATCTGGGTGCAGGTATATTTTGTATCTCCCATAATTTCGTTCGAATTTTGAATTTCTGCCGTGTATTGTACCTTATTTGTCATTTCATATTGTTCAATACGTATTACTATCACTCATTCGTGTTGCGTGATTATTCTCCATTGCGTTTTTTGGGTTTTTGTTTCACTGGGTTTTGTTTTATTCTGTGATCACGTAATTTTCCGGCGGTTCGCGTGTACGATTTTTTCGTACCCTAACGGGTTCGTCCCTTAGTGGATTCGTTCCCGTGACACATTTTTTGTAGCGTATTGCGGGGTATTCTATCGGGTTTTGTATTACAATACCGGTTAGCATGCCGCAATCACGCTCTGCTTGTGGGCACATGACTTCTCCGTGGGACACCCATAAGGACAGGTGCTTATGCCTGTGGCGGGTGTTGCAAGGAGAGGCCATGTGAGTTGTCTGTCCGTTGGACGGATACGACGTGGGGTAAGGATGGGTATCGTAGGACCCATATCTCACGTTCTAAGTAGTCTGTGGCCGCTTTCCAGCTCTTGGGAGCGGTGGGGCCTTCCGAGGTTGGTAAGGCTTCGGAGGGTGTGCCAGATGGGATCCCCCATCGGGGGGATCTGGTTCCGTTGAGAAAGTTCGGTCAGGTTCTCTGACTTCGAAACTTTGCTCAGGTGATAGGCCGGTGATCCATGCAGGGGATACTGGGCTGCTGGGTCCGGTACTGATCTCATATCACCCGGTTCCCATAGAGCTATACCTATCACAAGGGTGTTTCGGCCGGTTCTTGATAATATATCACCCGGATTGAAGCTGACCCAGCCTCTCTCAGTAGAGGCGCCCGGTACCGGGCACCGGGCACCGGGCCGGGCACCGGGCACCGGGCACCGGGCACCGGGCACCGGTCACCGGGCCGACCACCGGGTCGCCGGGCGCCGGGGTCACCGGGCGCCGGGCGCCGGGTGCCGGGGGGCGCCGGGGCGCCGGGCACCGGTTATATCACCGGGCGCCGGGCACCGGGCACCGGGCACCGGTCAAACCGGGACACCGGCACCGGGCACCGGTTAGCCTTGCCGGGCACCGGGCACCGGGACACCGCGCGTATAATTTGTCCATGGGCACGGGCACCGGGCAGGGCCACCGGGCACCGGGCACCGGTTATGATCACCCCAGGGCCGGGACCGGCACCGGGCACCGGGCACCGGCAACCGGTTATGTTCACCTTGACACCGGGCACCGGGCACCGGGGCACCGGGCACCGTGCACCGGTTTCACCGGGCGGGCACAGGGACCTTATGTCCACGGCACCGGGCACCGGCACCGGCCCCGGTTATGTCACCGGGCACCGTCACCGGGCCGGGCACCGGGCCACCGGGCACCGGGCATCGAACGGGCACCGGTCACCGAACCGGGCACCGGGCACCGGGCATGCCACCGGGCACCGGGCAGCTAGCCGGGCACCGGTCAAACACCGGGAGCGGGCACCGGGCACCAGACTCTCCCTGGACAGCCTGCTGCTTCCGGTAGGAAGACGTTCTTGTCTTCGGTTGGTCTTCGTTCTACGTGTTCACGTAAGTCGAGGAGTCGATCTCGTCGTAGGTCAGGATTGGGTTAGTTCTTCGAGGGTTTCTACATGTAGTACTAGCTTGGGCAGTACATATACTATTTGGAACGATACAGTACAGTTCTGTTGAATCAGATTCCACGTATGTGGTAGAGGACTGCCAGTCTAGGGTTGCTGCGGCAGGTGTTGATCACATTCACCCGGTCACAACGTACCCTAACTCTCGCAGGAGAGGTGCCGGTTTTGTGTTACGGGCACCGGGCACCGGGCACCGGGCAGGCACCGGGTACCGGGCACCGGGGTAGCAAACCATTTCTGACCGGGGTGTTTTGTGGGTTCGTATCATGTGTACATATTTTGTTTTTGTATCCGGCTCCTCGAGATCTAGCTCTTCCGTTCTCGGAGGAGACGGTCGAGGTGGTATTGGACGCCGTGGTGCTTTGGCTCCGTACTTGTCTGGCCTGCTCCTTTTTCGAGTGTATATGAGTTCGAATTCCCAGTCTATATTCAGGACTCGACACACGATTCAGTTATGATGGTTCAGTTGGCTAAGATTCTGGAGTTCCTGTCTAAGTCCTAGTACTTAGTGGGTTTGTCGGCTCTTTCACAGCTGGTGGTTTTGCCAGTGGAGCCTCCCATATGGGTACTTCCTCGGATGGCTGTTGTGAGGCTGATTCGGTGGTGGTGGAATTGCCGGAGTTGTCGTGGTTTAATTTCTCTCCTACAGTAGGGCTTCTTGTTACGTACATTGGGGAGCTTTAGGTAGGATTTGCCCACTGCGGGGTTCCTAGTGCCCAAAACTTTGATCGCCACACTGGGGTCTAAGTTCTACATGCCCCTCTATGCGATATGGTTTTGAGATCTCCGTTTCTGGACAAGGACGCCGCAGCGTTTGGGATATCTTCGGCTCCTGGTCCTGGTTCGCGTTTGCGAAGGCATGGGTGTAGGCTGTTAAGTCGATTGTGGCTATGCCAACTTTCGATTTATGTTTGAATCAGTATGATTCATCGTCTCTGGACGCAGTGCTTCAGTCGGCGATTTTTCTTGAACGGCCATATTTTTGCTTCGTTCGCCTCTTTTGACCTCTGATAATTGTGCGATCGAACGGCTAAAGGGCAGCTACGGTACCGATGGTCCCTCCTGCTGCTCCTTCTTGTACCTCCTGTGTCGTTTCCCCTGACGGGGGTATTTTCAAGGGTTAAGTAGAGTCTCTCTCTTGAAGTATAGTGCTATAGAGGAAGTTCGGGACGTGGTCGGAGCGCCATTTGCCGGTAGACTGGGTTGTTTCCATAGATCTGCGGGTCTCGTACTTCCACGTGCCCTTCCGCAGATGCTCTCGGAAGTTTTAGTTGTTTCCGAGTTTTGTGTCTTTTAGATCTAGAGTAGTCGTAGTTGGTTCCCACACAGGATTTTTCTTAGGAGGTGGGAATGAGCTTTTTGACCGATCTATCAGTCATCATAGTACCTTTGGACAGGGTGCGTGGCATCTTGTTTTAGTGTCCGGGTACTGGTCAGAGGTTCTCTGTCAGCTAGGAAATTTCTGCACTCCTGGACTTTCGGGGTGCAGAATAGGGGAAGGTTATGTTTGCGACCTCCAGTATTACTTACTAGGGCTATGGAGGCCGCACCCCGATCCTTTGGATCGGTCTCTGCCTAGGATCACCATCTTCCTACGTTGTATCAGATGGTGGGCAGTGGAGGTCTGGTTCCTACAGGGATTTCCCATAGTGTTACCTCCTCCTACTCGCTTTCTGCCCACAGACGCTTCGTGAGAAGGCTGGGGGGTTCATTGGAGCCCCTACATCGGTGTGTTGGTGGTCAGTGCAGGTAACTCAGGGACACATCAACATGTTTTAGCTTTTGGCAGTGTTCCGGGGGTTGACAGCGGCGGATTCTGTTCTGCACGGACAGGTGTTATGGTTTCTGCGGTCATCTCCGGTTCTGACGGAATGGCTTCTGCATCCGTTGGTGTCCAGTGCTATCTTGTCCGGATGGGGGTATCCATTTGTGGTTTTGTTGCGGCAAGGCTCAAACGTCGGTTTTATTTTTTTTCCACTGTTTGCGCCCACGTACCGATTCGGACTTTTCAATTTACTCCTTCCAGTATAACTTCGGACCCATGTACTGCATGTTGGACATTGCTAAGGAAGTGATTTGAGATACCAAATGTTCGTGTTTATAAGATCGCATGTAATTCACTCAATTGTAATTATTATAACAAGCGTCCGTTAATGATTATGGCATTTACGGATCGATTCATGTCAGGCATATAATTGGCTATTAACAAGAGTATTTTTGTGATTTCACGTCACACTGTCGTTAATTGGTTGACCACGGCTTACGTGGTTGGCTTTGACGGTATTCCGCGATTGTAACACGGTTACCGGCGGCATGTTTTGATCACTTTGTATGTGTGAAAAACTTACCTGTGCCAATTAAGTTTGACCAGACTTTTCGACGCCCGCTGTTCAAATTGAATATCGACATTACAGTATTATGTGTATTTATTTTATACCATCGGGACTTGTTTTCCACATCGATATAAACGAAATGTCGACATTTCCGATATCGATATATCAGGTATGTAATGTATGAGTTATATAGCAGTTCGGCCGGGACCACTAGCGTATATCGACATAAGCAGGTATATCGATGTAAGCAATGTCGACATAACGCGTATCAACTGTATATAATACATGCTGTTGTCACTCCATCATTTCTGAAGCGATTGGGTTTTTCAAAATGTTTATTGTGTTAGATGGAAGCACACTGCTGTTTGCACATCAGCAGTTTCTCCTATGACCGAGATTTCTCCCTCAGATACTTTATCCCTTCTCACATGATCTGGAATCAGTTGTGGTTCGGGCCTCCTCCGTCACGTCTGTCAGCGACAGTGGTTCACACTTTCTGTCCAGTCGTGCGATGAAGCATTAGGTTCGGAAGAATTAGGACATCCGGTCCGACCGTAAAGGTTTTTTATTACCAATTTTAAGCCAACGGGAGGTATCGCAATCCTTTGTCTTCCGTTGGATAGATAGGGCCTTTACTTGAGTTTATTCTACAGTAAGTGGTTCTGCAGCTGAGTTGTTTAGGTCCATAAATGCACGAGGTGCATGTAGTCTCAACTTCTTCTATGATCGCTCTCTGCACTGGCAGGAGATGCGTAACTGCCAACTGTTACGATTTTTCCGTATTTATTCCGGGAAATACGTTAGATAGACGGTAGTACGGATTACTATTAAAGTACGATTTTTGATCGGCGCGGGTATATCTGGATATTATTATTTCGTTTAAATAAAATTCTGCCAATAATCCTATTGTTTTATTTACCCGTTATCATTCTCGTCTAGGCGATTACCATTTGATATTCCAGCGCTCAGAGATATTGATTTATTCATCACGTAATTCGTATAATGTCTGATCTAAGCGCGCAGCCAACTTATTTGTGGATTGTTTTTATCGGAAGAAGTTAGGACAACACTTCTGTTCATCTATGATTTCAGCGAGACATGGCCCAGATTGGTCCTATTGTCACAGCGCGGTGATGTTTTTGCGTCTTGCAATCAGTGTTATTGTAGATATTCGGGTGCTCATGGTAGCCGAAACTTGGGCCAAGGCTATTTTTTAACTTATTTTATGCATATAAGTGAGTACTGATTTTTGTTCCGGAATACATATGTGGTGTTCCGGAAAGTAACCCCCTTTTCTCTCCATGTTCCTCATGTGACCGACATGGGGTTGACATCTCAGGGAGATGTTTAAGAACTGGGTCCGTTAGTAGCAGCGGGTGCAGTTGTGGGTTTATCAGCCGGTAGCATCAAGTTTAGGAGGCTGTTTGGATCTACCTGTTCGCGATAGTCTGCGATTTTTTCTGATTACCCGATTATTCGGTTTTTGTCTTTACAGTCCCAGTGGAATCCTGGGGGTTGGTAAGTGTGACTCTCCGCTCGATGAACTCCACTTGCCTTTGTTGATGAACGGGGATCTGTGGTGATCTATGGTTCTTACGGTTCATCACGCTGGCCCAGGAGGCATTGTTTTGTACATGTTTCAATTAGGGCGGGAGGCTACCTTTCTAGTTTGTAGCAGTGTTGTTGCAAAGGATAGTGTTTCACTTTGGGTTAATGATTCTATTCTCTTTGTCTACTATACATGGGTTTATAGGTATACAATGGTCGACACTCGCAGTGTCCCGAGATCCCGAGGATCTCTGTTTTGTAGGAGGAATCACTGCATTTTCAAGAAAATCCCATTCAACATTATGTAACAATAGGGATGTCCATGCTGCGGAATCCCTGGGCCAAAAGTTAGTGTCAAATCCTGGTATAGGTTTTGATCTGCTTTAGGGCCAGTTTTAACTCCTCAGCACTTGCTTGTTAGGATGACCTTAGTGCTTAGGGCGTTTATACTGTGTTCTCGATATGTACGAGTCTTGTGTCGTCATGTGACTATGTATAGACTTTCAGTTTATCTCAGTTGAGTTATTGCGTGTGAAGTGCCGGGCGACTACATTCGCCAGGACTTCGTCTGGTAGCAGCAGCTATACTTTGAGTATTCTCCGGCGTTTTTTACCAAGTATAGCAGGTTGGAGTCTACGAGTCAGTCTACAAGACTAGCGTGGTGGTGCTTGTCTTTATCCACCTCTCTTCTACTTCGTAGAAAAGGGGGGAGGGCCCGCTTTGGGCTCCCCTATGATTCTAGGGTGAGACCATGTTATTACTATATAGGTAACACCCAAGTGTGTACCTAGACCATATATTTTTGTCTGTTTTGAGGGTTTTTAATCTGCCTTACCATTCCGGTCGAGTATGAGTAGTGAGAATACCTCCCACCATCACTACGAATTCTTGCAACCATTCAGGTTAGTTTGAAGACATAAAAATGGAAAATTATTTCTAATTTTAGTTTTATTATTCATACTCACCTGAATGGTAAGGTAGACCCTCCTCCCGTCCCCGCTTGATGGTTTTATCTTCTCCCTACTTAGTATACTTCAGGCTATTTTTATCTAGCAGTGTCATTTCCATATGGAAATGATTTACTTTTGAAGCTGTATACCTAACAATAATAGGAGGAGTCTAAATAGCGGACTAGCCAATTGGCTGTGGGTAGAGCGGAATGGTCTATGGTGGGTTATTTGAGTGATTAGAGTAGGCAGATTTTTATTATTAGGACGATTTCATAGCAACCTATCAGTTTGCAACCATTCAGGTGAGTATGAATAATAAAAACTAAAATTAGAAATAATTTTCCATATTTCATGCATGCATTCCTCTAAGGCTCTACTATCATGCTGTGACATATCCCCACTTATCCCAAGGTCAAGATCACATACTTAGTCTCTTTACAAAACTTAACATCAGAGAAATCGGTTATAGCTTCTATTTCCTTGCTCGGATCTGCTTCACATTCACGTTTGTGCCACCCCCGCTAAGCCCAGAGTCAAGGTCACAAGTCCACACACTTGGAAAATTTTACATATTTAGGGGTACCTGGGCCCACGCACACAAGCCTCGCTTGCTGACCAATCTAGTTGCTTTTTGATACTCGCTACTTCTGATTTCAATTCGGTTTTTGGCAATTTTAATTGGGTATTTAAGCAAATACACAGCATATCTGGAGCTCTGTAACTGCGACTGGAGAAATGGGGCTTATTTGATTTGTGATCGGTGTAGCTCCTGATCTATATTCTCCATCATGCCTTAACTTCAATATTCTGGATTGATTTACTTTAACCCATTTCATGCTGAGGTTACGCCATCTTATTTGTGGAAGATCATAAATATTTTCTTTATATGTGCTCAGAAGTAAATGTCGTGACCACCATTTGAACCGTCTCATCGAAACGGTTCAAATGAGTGGTCACAACGTATGATTTCATCGAGAAATAAAAAAATGTTAAAAAATTTCATACCCGTAAATGTGTATTCTGAATGTAATGGGCTAAAATGATCGCACATTTCATACATGTGAACATGGGTGACACAGTAACTGGAGCTTTTTACTTTCACAATGTCGCTGAAACACTTAGCCATTACTTACAGTCAAGTATGCCCAGTGGCATATCCTTGTCTAACCCTTTCAACACCACAATTGGCAACGAGCCGTCTCATCAGGATCTGCACTTTATAAGGGTGGGGTTAGTTACATAAACCCATTTTGTGAGAACGCTGTTTTTGGTTTATGTGGCTTTTTTGTCGGTTTATGTGGCTAATTGCGTGTGTGTGCGGACGGGTCTTATGTGGCTAATAGACACATAAACCCAATTTGATCTCAGGGGCGGATCCAGCATTTGGGGAACGGGGGGGGGGGGGGGGGGGTTGCTGTCTAGTTGCGAAGATAACTCTTGAAAACCATTTTGTGACGATTGGATAGGTCCGGAAATTAACATATAAAAATCCATTCCAGTTACTTAGGAGTGAAAGGGTTAACACACATATTGTCTAGTTAAGTTTTATTTGGACTTCAAGTTGAAAATCAGTTTCTTTATCATTGCATGCCCAGAAAATGTGTTTTGCTCAGCCGTATCATTTCTTCACACTAATATCAAAATAGTTTTGAGATCTTAATTAATTTCCTATTTTCTCCAAGGTTTCCCAAACAGCATCGGACAGACGGAAAAAGATGATCGTCGTTCGAGAGAGAAATCCCCATACTATCCTATATCGAACATCGCAAATCACTGGCGGCGGGGGATTTTCGCCTACCTGGGATTCCAATCGACTTTGAATTCTGTCGCCGCTTCTGACGACGAAGATGACGATGAGGCTGACTATGTTAGCCAATCAGATATTTTGTTACAAAACGGTTTGAACCTCGTGTTGAGGGTTCAGAATTTGAAATATAACTTAACGGAGCAGGACCACAATTCTACTCCTGTGGTGCTTAAGAAACGGAGCAGTGACTTGGGGAATATGTACCAGGTAACATACATTCCATTGACCTAACGATGGGTAATTTAACGATCGGGAATTCATCCTTACCGGAATCCCAACTGGAGACCAGTAGCCGATTTCACCAAAATTGCTAAGCATACTTATATATAGCTAAGTATACTTTGAGGGAGTAATCATTTATTTTTCCCGAAATGCATTATTTCATATAATTATAACGACTGCATATATTCGATGATTAAAAGTACGCAGAATTATTATACTGAATTTATTTCATTATCACAGCCAAAATGGCTGTGATAATGTAATAAAAATCGATACAATAAAAAATAATAAATTTATCCTTAAATTGAAAATTTCTCCCTCAAAGTGTACTTAGCAAGATAAGTATACTTTGCAATTTTGATGAAATAGGAGGCTACTGGTTTGACCCTCAAGTGCGTCTTTGGCTTTCTTGTATTTGAGAGTTGAATCTGGTTACACCCCTGATATGAGTAATCCTACCAGTATTACTTTTAGGGGAAGGGGCCAAGTGAGTTTTGTGTGCTATGTACCTGGCACCAGGTCAAGTTATTCTAATTTCAGGGCTGAATATATATTTATCTCCATGTAAATATTCCATTCTGATTTTGGGATGGTCCCCCAATGCAGCAGGTTAAATGTGGGATCAAACCCGTTGGTCCAGCCTTAAATGACCTTAGCTGTTGATAGGCTGTCAAAACACCAATAAACAAACAAACAAACAAACTGATTGATAACAAATTGACTGAATGATGTCGGTGTAATGGCACAACGTAAAGAAGTCTGTCAATCAGATATATATATTGTTACATATCAGATATATGTGTCCTGTTCAATGTAAACCGCCATATTTACATAATTATTCTCTCACAAAAAACGTTACCTGATAAATAGAATACCACGCTGGTATCTTTTTATGTCAAGTTTATCAGACTCGGCTCGGAAACAGTAGGCGTTTCCTAACCTTGCCTGATAAATATGGCTGTGAAAAGGGGCTTATGAGTTTTATGACCGGTGTAGATCCAGATCAGCCTGTGCATCCGCAGTCTGATCAAGATCTGCACTGTTCACCATTCCATCAATAAAACCCATCATGCTTCTAACAAGCAATATATATTGTTATCATGCTACATGCGTTTGCTATTGGATCAGGAGCTACATTGGTCACAAATCCCATTCTCCACATTTATCCAGTCACAGACACAAATTTGACGTCAAAAGACACGAGTCTGGGGGCCGTTTCACTAAACTTCGTACGACTCGAATGTTCGTAAGTGCAACTTTAGGATAGCCTGGAAATTTCAATTGATGGATTTACATTTATTCAGATTAGGCTGCATATGTATTTATTGAGCATAGGCTGCATATGCTCAATGAATGTAAATCCAATAATTGTTTACAAGATAGCATTGTTAATGTGCTATTAAAGACCATAATTTTGCACTTAGGAACATTTTAGTTGTACGAAGTTTAGTGAAACGAGCCTGTTATTCTGACTGTATCCACAGTCGCGGGGCGGGGAAGGCGCAGTGGATGTGGGGACTGGGCACGTATCTCCCCGGAAAGGCAGTCGGGACAGCGGCAGTAAGTCGCCGCGGAAGGGAAGTCGGGAGATCGCCAGACCGGGTAGCACGTCGCCCCGAAAGGAAACCGGTGGCAGTAATTCTCCAAGGAAGGGGAGTAGTGAAAGTGGCAGGTCAAGAAAATCGACTCCGAATTCAAATTTCCGATTGAACTACTTTCCACAGCAGTGCACAACGATTTATATGGACTTATCGGATATAGAGAAACAGCTGAAAATTGACCGGAACGATATTCCGAGCGTGTTTGTCGCAAAATTGAGAAAACTTTCTTCACCGAAAGAGCAGGAACAGGAGAAGTCAAATCCTGTTAAAATTAAGAAGCAGGATAAAAACGGAAAGGATAGACCAACGAAAGCTTCCGATGTGATAACTCCGGAGTCTCCTATTGGAGATGAGTCGGAGAGCTCGGATGCGAAGAATGTATCGTGTGCAGTGAGAGTCGTAGTGGTAGATTGGAGACGACAGATGTGCAATGAGAAATATTTGCCAATCGTTAAACAGATATTATCTGAGCAGCCGTTGTTAAAGGGGCATGTCATTATACCAGATATGTTGCGGAGGTATTTAAAGTTGGACGTGTCGAGTCGAGTTTGGATTCAGACTTACAAGGGAAACCCCGTCCTTTCGAATTCCTTCTCCGTCTACCCTTTGGGAAATGTGGTAAGTCATAAATTTTTCAGTTTGATGTATAACAGTAAAATGATGCTTCTTGTTGCAAAGAAATTTTGCATGTCTTTCGAAGTGCATTTTACAGACACTGCCTTACATTTGCATGAAATATCTGACTGTGACTGGAGAAATAGAGAATAGTAGTTTAGTGCTGTGAATGGAAAAAAATATCTGGCATGGCTTAGGGAACGGGATGGGCGAGGCTCTGCCGACTGCGACTGATATTTTTCCCATTCATGGCACTTACCTATTTATGCCGTCACCACCGACAAATAGCTTTAAAATGCAAAATAACACCAGCCGCATCCTCAAAATCGGAGAATCGACTAGTATGACAACTGCACATATTCATACACAGTGCTTAGGTCGTACGGCGCATTGACTGACCAATTTAAATGATGTTGACATTTATGGCGTAATCTTGACAAAAATCATGATGTTATTGCTCAGGCACGCGGAACTATTGCCCTGGCACACACAACTATTGCCCAGGCACGCGGAACTATTCAGTATTGCCCAGGCACGCGGAACTATTCAGTATTGCCCAGGCACGCAGAACTATTGCTCGGACACGCAGAACTATTGCACAGGCACGCGGAACTATTGCCCAGACACGCGAAACAATTGCCCAGGCACGCGGAACTATTGTCCAGGTACGCGGTACTATTGACCACACGGGTGGAATTATTGCCTAGGTACGCGGAACTATTGCCCAGGTATGTGGAACTATTGCTATTCCCCAGGCACGCGGAACTATTGCCCATGCGGAACTATTGCCCAGGCACGCGGAATGTGGGCATGCATAACTATAGCCCAGGCATGCAGAACTATTGCCCGGGCACGCGGAACTATTGCCCAGGCACGCGGAACTATTGCTTAGGCACGCAAAACTGTTGCCCGGGCACGCGGAACTATTGTCCAGGCACACGGAACTATTGCCCAGGCACACGGAAATATTGCCCAGGCATGCGGAACTATTGCCCAGCGGAACTATTACCCAGACACATGGAACTATTGTCCAATCACGCGGAACTATTGTACAATCATGTGGAACTATTACCCAGGCACGCAGAACTATTGCCCAGGCACGGGGAACTATTGCCCAGGCATGTGGAACTATTGCCCATTGGAACTATTGCCCAGGCACGCGGAACTATTGCCCAGTGGAACTATTGCCCAGGCACGCAGAACTATTTCCCAGGCATGCGCAACTATTGCCCAGGCACGTGCAACTATTGCCCAGGCACGCATAACTATTGCCCAGGCATGCAAAACTATTGCCCAGGCACGCAAAACTATTGCCCATGCACGCAAAACTATTGCCCAGGCACGCGGAACTATTGCCCAGGCACGCGGAACTATTTTCTAAGCACGCGGAACTATCGCACAGGCACGCAAAACTATTGCCCAGGCACGCGGAACTATTGCCCAGGTGCGGAACTATTGTCCAAGCACGCGGAACTATTGCCCAGGGACGCGGAACTATTGCCCAGGCACGCAAAACTATTGCCCAGGCATGCGGAACTATTGCCCAGGCACACAGAACTATTGTCCAAGCACGCGGAACTATTGACCAGGCATGCGGAACTATTGCCCAGGCATGCGGAACTATTGCCCAGTGGAACTATTGCCCAGGCACGCGGAACTATTGTCCAAGCACGCGGAACTATTGACCAGGTACGCAAAACTATTGCCCAGGCACGTGGAACTATTGTCCAGCGGAACAATTGCCCAGGAACGTGGAACTATTGCCCAGGCACGCGGAACTATTGCCCAGGCACGCAGAACTATTGCCCAGCAGAACTATTTCCAGAACTATTGCCCAGGCACGCGGAACTATTGCCCAGCGGAACTATTTCCCAGGCATGCGTAACTATTGCCCAGGCACGCGGAACTATTGCCCAGCGGAACTATTACCCAGGCACGCATAGCTATTGCCCACACGGAACTATTGCCAAGGCACGTGAGACTATTGCCCAGACACGCGGAACTATTGCCCAGGCATGCGGAACTATTGCCCAGGCATGCAGAACTATTGCCCAGGCATGCGGAACTATTGCCCAGGCACACGGATCTATTGCCCAGCAGAACTATTGCCCAGGCACGCGGAACTATTGCCCAGCGGAACTATTGCCCAAGCACACGGAACTATTGCCCAGGCATGAGAAACTATTGCCCAGCAGAACTATTGCCCAGACACACGGAACTATTGCCCAGGCACGCGGAACTATTGCCCAGCAGAACTATTTCCAGAACTATTGCCCAGGCACGCGGAACTATTGCCCAGCACAACTATTGCCCAGGCACGCGCAACTATTGCCCAGACACACATAACTATTGCCCAGCTGAACTATTGCCCGGGCACGCGGAACTATCACCCAGGCACACGGAACTATTCCCCACGCGGAACTATTGCCCAGGCACGCGGAACTATTGCCCAGCAGAACTATTGCCCAGGCACGTGGAACTATTGCCCAGCGGAACTATTGCCTAGCAGAACTATTGCCCAGGCATGCATAACTATTGCCCAGGCACGTGGGACTATTGCCCAGGCATGCGGAACTATTGCCCAGGCACGCGGAACTATTGCCCAGGCACGTGGGACTATTGCCCAGGCACACATAACTGTTGCCCAATGGAACTATTGCCCAGGCACGCGGAACTATTGCCCAGCGGAACTATTGCCCAGGCACGAACTGAGGGCTGGGATGCCCAGGCACAAATAACTGTTGCCCAATGGAACTATTGCCCAGGCACGCGGAACTATTGCCCAGCGGAACTATTGCCCAGGCACGCGGAACTATTGACCTAGCACACGGAACTATTGCTCAGGCATGCAGAACTATTTCCCAGGCACGCGGAACTATTGCCCAAGCACGCGGAACTATTGCCCAGGCACGCAGGACTATTTCCCAGGCACGCGGAACTATTGCCCAAGCACGCTGAACTATTGCCCAGACATGCGGAACTATTGACCAGCATAACTATTGCCCAGACACGCGGAACTATTGCCCAGGCATGCGGAACAGGTATGCAGAACTATTGCCCAGACACGCGGAACTATTGCCCAGACACGCGGAACTATTGCCCAGGCACGCGGAACTATTGCCCAGACACGTGGGACTATTGTCCAGACATGCGGAACTATTGCCCAGACACGCGGAACTATTGCCCAGACACGCGGAACTATTGCCCAGGCACGCGGAACTATTGCCCAGGCACGCGGAACTATTGCCCAGACACACGGAACTATTGACCTGACACGTGGGACTATTGACCAGTCACGCGGAACTATTGCCCAGGCACGCGGAACTATTGACCTGACACGTGGGACTATTGACCAGTCACAAGGAATATTGCCCAGACACGCGGAACTATTGCCCAGGCACGTGGGACTATTGACCAGGCACGTGAAACTATTGCCCAGGCACGCGGAACTATTGCCCAGGCACGCAAAACTATTGACCAGGCACGTGTAACTATTGCCCAGGCACGCAGAACTATTGCCCAGGCACGTGGAACTATTGCCCAGGCACACATAATTATTGCCCAGGCACGTGGAACTATTGCCCAGGCACGCGGGACTATTGACCAGGCATGCGTAACTATTGCCCAGGCATGCGGAACTATTGCCCAGGCACGTAGAACTATTGCCCAGGCACGCGGAACTATTGCCCAGGCACATCAAATCCCAGGGAATTAGGCATCATTATGGAATAGCAACTTATTTACTTATATAGAGAGTTGTGTAATATACTGAAGATTGTAAGATTGTGCAAAATACTGAAGATCTGAAAACAGGTTAAGAAGATATTCTTATGTATTAGGTAACTTGCTATACATTGATTAACAAATTGTCGCATCCCGCAGTGACTAGATAAGTATATCCGGGTCACACCTACCTCAGATGTTCCATTGGTCGAACGACATTACATGACGCTACTGAATAACGTTCGTGTAATGACACAGTGTAAGCGAATCTGCAGAGCTTCAGATAAGCTGTGTATTTGCTTAAATACCCAATTAAAATTGCCAAAAAACCCAATTGAAATCAGAAGTAGCGAGTATCAAAAAGCAACACAAATTTTGTGGTACCTTTATCATGCTGCAGAAAACAATAAACAGACCACAAATATAGCATATTTTTCTTATTTTCCAGACATTTCTAATGAAATGCCAAGACTTGTTGTCATTTCGATAATAATTGCTGTCTGTTGATGTGTAAACAGTAGTGTGATTTTATTTTACCAAATTAAAATGTTGAAATACCCAATTGCTTCAGAATTGATGGAGTGACAATACTTGATTACTAATTCCTTATCTGGAGCCCTGAATCTGCATTGTTTTCCATGAAACCATGTTATATTTGCCATCCTGTAGCAGACAACGTTGTCTGATAAAGAGAATACGAGACTTTATAGCGGAGGAATTCCTGCATGTTTCCTGGCCTTGCTGATAAAGCTACTCTCTGTTTCATGAAACCTACCCAAATTTTACGGCTATATAAACAAAGCAAAAGCAATATTTTTTTGGATAATATTCAATTTTAGCAAAATTTAAAAATGAACCTTTCTTTTTATTTCGTGAAATTTGGTCAAATATATTCATTTATTTTCAGCTGAAAAAAGCAAACAGTTTGCTTTTTTGCAGCTGAAATAAATTAATTTGCAACTTTGTTTGCTATTTTTGCTCAATAATCTAGTATTTAGAAATAATCAAATTGACCAATATTGGCAAGATTAGCACAGCGTTGGTGTATACATTTGTCTCAATTTTGGCAAGATTAGCACAGCGTTGGTGTATACATTTGTCTCAATATTGGCAAGATTAGCACAGTGTTGGTGTATACATTTGTCTCAATATTGGCAAGATTAGCACAGCGTTGGTGTATACATTTGTCTCAATATTGGCAAGATTAGCACAGCGTTGGTGTATACATTTGTCTCAATATTGGCAAGATTAGCACAGCGTTGGTGTATACATTTGTCTCGATATTGGCAAGATTAGCACAGCGTTGGTGTATACATTTGTCTCAATATTGGCAAGATTAGCACAGCGTTGGTGTATACATTTGTCTCGATATTGGCAAGATTAGCACAGCGTTGGTGTATACATTTGTCTCGATATTGGCAAGATTAGCACAGCGTTGGTGTATACATTTGTCTCAATATTGGCAAGATTAGCACAGCGTTGGTGTATACATTTGTCTCAATATTGGCAAGATTAGCACAGCGTTGGTGTATACATTTGTCTCAATATTGGCAAGATTAGCACAGCGTTGGTGTATACATTTGTCTCACTATTGGCAAGATTAGCACAGCGTTGGTGTATACATTTGTCTCAATATTGGCAAGATTAGCACAGCGTTGGTGTATACATTTGTCTCAATATTGGCAAGATTAGCACAGCGTTGGTGTATACATTTGTCTCAATATTGGCAAGATTAGCACAGCGTTGGTGTATACATTTGTCTCAATATTGGCAAGATTAGCACAGCGTTGGTGTATACATTTGTCTCAATATTGGCAAGATTAGCACAGCGTTGGTGTATACATTTGTCTCAATATTGGCAAGATTAGCACAGCTTTGGTGTATACATTTTTCTCAATATTGGCCAGATTAGCACAGTGTTGGTGTATACATTTGTCTCAATTTTGCAGCCCAAGAATATTACAAGGGACATGATGTCTAAGGCATTCCGGAAGTGGCTGGAGCAGATATCGAGCGACGACTACCCGCTTATTGTCTTTCAGGGAACCTTTGTGCGGTTCCCAGTTTCCCCAGGTCAGTCATTCATTCAGTGACGGTTGGATTGGTCGGACATTAACATTTGAAAATCCATTCCAGTTGCTTAGGGGTGAAATGGTTAAATATGGGAAAAACAATGTACCGTAATGATCTGGGGGACGTTTAACTAAACTTTGTACGACTGTAATGTTCATAAGTGCAAATTTAGGATCATCTCGAAATATCAGTTGTTGTTAGTCTTTGTGGTAACATCCGCTTGAAATTGGAAAAGTAGCCTCAGATTCGTATTCTAAACAGTTCGCGCCTTACTCGTTTCGACCACAGGCATTCGGCGTGTTTCGTCTTTCATCGGTATAACTGCATATTATAGTTATACCGACGAAAGCCAAAACACGCTGAATGCCTGTGTCACATTCGGTCGACATTTTCTCTGCCAAATCACAATCTGGCCTCTATCATTTGAATTATCTTTTGAAAACATGTACCTGGTGTCATTTTGCCATGAAAAATATTGCATGACGCCGTTAACAGTAAATCCCAATATGCATAATGCAATTCCACGTAAGTTATAAAACTCCATCATTAGTTTCGAAACTGTGTGTTTACATGATGCTGATTCGTCCAAAGTGGCAAGCCTAAGTTAGCTGGCCTACAGCAAACACACCACGTGTCAAGATTTACAACACAAAGCCATATCAAATATCAATACACGCGGTTGCTGACGTCAGTTTCGTATTCGTCACTAGACTGGTACCCTGTCTGATGCGTGCCTAGTGAAACAATTCTACCTGGCACCAGTCTATTTATGACACGGCAAACGTGTTTATGTGAATTTGGGTCTCTATCTCTGACAAATCCCGGCTTATTGCATTAGCGGCCAGACCAGGCGGTGGATTTGCGTAGTCTGCACATGGTTTACAATGTTCGCCAATCTCTAATTAAAAACATTATAATTACGTCACCGGACAATGCAAATTTGTCATAGCTATAGGCTGCTTTCAGCATCATTTCGGCTGCACTGCTCTGAAATTTCTGTCAACATTCGGCGTCATTTACGGAAGATACGACTGATTTTGAAATATTACACAGGCAAAATTTGTGTGTTGCTTTGTGCAAAAAATCGATAACACCCAGCCATGTCAACTAACAGGTGTTTATTGTATGACATCATTCAGCACGAGGCTGTAAACTGTGTGACCTTTAGGCTATGTTTTGAAATTGCTCTGATTGGTCAACACGCTTTTTGATGTGCCGCAGACGTCGCGAATGTGCGACTTTTATGAGTGGTCAAAACATATACTTTCATTGAGAAATAACAAAAATAAAATATTTAATAAATTTCATATCCGTAAATGTGTATTCCGAAAGGAAAAAAAAACACTCTGGATTATACGCAGATCTGTCGCCATATTTCGCCGAAATTGATTTCGAAAATATTTTCCGTAAATGGTGTTGAAAAGAGATAATACAGTAAACACATTTTTTTGCGTGCGCGACCCACCCATCCCCGCGATCTTCCTCAGCGCGGACATGTCACTGTGATTCGCGGTGACGATTGTTCGCGGTGATCGTCACCGCGACTGTTGAAAATGGTCACCGTGACTGAAACCAGCGAGGCCCTAAGGGTGATTCGCGGTGCATGCGCTACAGGTAAATATGCAGGCAAGGTTTTCCTACCAATGTATGGTATTTCATGTTATTTTTCACGTCACATTTTGTATCGTAAGTAATTGCGGTGTTTTGCGACAAAATTACTCGGCAAAATGTGACGAATCACTGTGTTATTACTTTGTACATCGACACAATGACTCAGCAAAAATGCGACGAACCACTGTGTTACTACTTTGTACACACAACCTCCAGATTTGAAGTCAGGTGTTCTATCCCCTAGGCAACAACCCATCACTTTTAAAAGAAGTAAAGAAATGCCCCTAACGAGCGACCATACATACTTAAAATAGCAGCTGACGTAACGTCGATAAACTGAAATATCGTACGTGACAATTGGCATTTACGTTCCAACAAGATTTTCACGGTGTGTAATCGATCGTATTTACTCTTCACCATATGGAACTCGACTCGAGAAACACAAATTGCATTGTTTATTATGCCCCCTCCACCCCCCCCCCCCCCTCTCACCCACCATATGGTGAGGGGGCATATAGTGTTACCGGCGTCCGTACGTACGTACGTCCCAAAACCTTAACGCTCGGGTAAATGGCTTATAATTTCTGTTTCCTTGCTCGGATCTGCTTCACATTTCACACACGCATTGCTCCAATGGTCCTCTACCGCCCTGTGACAAATCCACATTCGTCCCGCCCCCGCTAAGCCCAGGGTCAATGTCACAGACTTGGTGCATTCGAAACCTTAATGCCACATTTCTAGTTTTTGAATGTGTCAATTGTTTGCCCGTTCTAACAGTTTCCCCAATGACTATGGGCTAGATTCGACATTTCATTCCATGTTGCATCACCGGTTTTCAGTGATAATACTGTCAACAATTAAAAATACGGACGGACACACGGACGGACACCCGGACGTCATTGTGAGAAGTGCACTATGTCTCGCTTTCTGCAGGCGGGCTTGGCAATAATGCAAATATTCGTACAAAATATAAATGGTTTTGTCATAGGAGACTATTCTCATGTGTTGCCTTTACATGTGTTATTATTAAGAAATAAAAAAAAAAATTAAAGAAAAAGAACCCCATTAGTATCGTCTAATGAGACGATTCTCATGTGTTGACAAACCTATTTTATTAAGAAATCAACAAATGTGAAAAGAAAACATGAATACATTTGTATTTCTTTACAAAGAATCGACTTAGGAGACGATTCTCATGTGCTGCCAAATCTTGCTTTATCAAGAAATCAAACAAATGTGAAAATGCACTATGTCAAGCTAATGCGTAATTATCAATTTATCGGTGATGCGATGGACGTGAGCGACTACATAGCGTTGTTTTGATATGTTTGTTTCTGCCGAATTCTAAATGTTGGTCACCAGGTCACACTTTGCACGTGAAACTGGATTACCGACAGACGATTGTAAACACCATCAGGTGTGCAGCTAGACAGAAAATGATATGTCGCAAATGTGCTAGTTTGGGATAGGTGGGCACGGCGGCATATTTCTTTATACGCCGTTTGAAAACGGAACTATTATGTATGGGCGGGCGGTGGACGACTCGTGGACACAGCTTGATCTCACGATAGTGAGGCCCACTGCATGTCAAGGGCAGCGACATTGTCTGGGGTTCCAGTAGGTACATGTATGCTCAATTTCAACACATCGTGAAAAAGCCGAGGCAAAAACGCGACATCGCATTCACAAAAACGCGCGATCACGAGGCGAAAACGCGATATTGAATACAATAGGATATCATGTTTTCGCCGTCTCGCGATTTGGTCTCGGGTTTTCGCGATCTTGTGTATAGGTTGACGATGCGATACAGCAAACGTTTCTTTTCAATAAATATGTATTGGCAGTACATTACAATCGTCTCCTAAGACGATTATTATGCTTTTATTGTCAAGAACTACTGATGTTTGTCCACATTTGTCCTATTTCTTAATAAAAACATGTTTTGGCTGCACATAAGAATTGTCTCCTAAAACAATGTGTACGTGTCCTGTTAGGGACATGTGACAACCTCGCGTGTTCGCGGTTTCTCGCATAGGTTGCGATCGTGAAGTGTGATCGCGAGATTTTGAGTGCACAACTTATTCCCCCCCCCCCCGGCTACATACGGGCATGCCGCAACCTGTCAGCTGATGAACATTGGACATGTCGCTATTGTGTATTATTTTGAGTTGGCTGACGGACGAGTTGGTCGAAGGCCGAATGCACACATACACACACATGCGCGCACTTAATTAATGGTTTATCGTACAAAAAAAAAGTATTATTTTGCAAATGTACATGCATATATATGTATATATATATGTATGCATAATACGCAATCGCGGTCATCCCCCGTGAACGATCATGTCGAATCACCGTGATAACGCTAGGGCAGTGCATCTCAGTGACCGGGGATGTTCCAGCGATCGCGGGGGACAGGCAGGCTATGCCCGCGGTGATCGACCACTGTAAATACGTTTTGTCCGTGGTGACACAGTGACAAAAGACCACACGATGTACTGTACATACCGCAATCAATAATTAACAATATAATACCACTTTCGGCAGCAATATGTTCGCAAATATAACATGATTTCTGGCAATAGTCTGTTACAAATTTAACACGATTTTGATATACAAATAGGCAAAAAAATCGGGAGCCAAGGCAAAACCGTGTACTAACCAAGAATGTGTTATAGTGAAGCGTGTACTACCGGGTTCACAGTGTAATTGAAGATATACTAGAAAACGGTGAAATACGGACCGGCGAATCAGGTACATAGCAAACTATGATACGGAAAATATAAGGTACGAATAAAAAAACAGTGTGGGAGGAATAAATAACAACTTGGCGATTTTTTTTAATTTTTTGTTTCATTTTGTTAGGAAAATTGGGTGCGTCTTATATTCTCATGTAGACTTTTCCCCCAGATTTTGGACTGAAAATAGGGGTGCGTCTTATACACTCTTGCGACCTATAACCGACAAAATACGGTACACAACTAACACATTCGTATATGCTCAAAGGTGAGCCGCGTCCATGGTGTATTTCATGCCACAGCGCATTCATTACGCAAACACGTCTTATTTGGAATTAATAAATCACTGAACTACTTTCGGCAAGGGAGATAATCAATATCACGCGAACTATTTTCATACGAGCCAAGCGGATTGTTCTGTTTATGATTAGTATATATAGTTTTAAGCTATCTCCTGTGATATATAATGATACATTACTTTCTTATGTTATGGGTACTAATACATGTTGTTTCAATAGCGTATCTCTGAACCGTATCGTTGTAGATGGAGTTGCAAATAATTTAATAATTATTACGTTCAAATGGTTGCGTAATACTGATAGCACTTCTGTATAACTCTGATTGTCGTAAATGGCGCAATAGTCGTGAGGTTAAGGTCGCCGACTTCAAAGATTTAATTACCTATTCCCGAAAGGGTCGGGGGTTCAAACCTCGACGTGGTATATTTTTTTTTCTCCATATACATGTATATTATTTTTGTGATTTTAATATTTTCACAATTTTATGATTTTAATAAAAATACCTATAAATTGATAGAAACTTACCAACAATGAAAGTGTCTGTCTTTAAGTAATATATACACAGACAGTTTTACAGGCAGTTTGTTACTGTTTTTTTTTAAGTTTAAGTAATATATACACAGACAGTTTGTTACTGTTTTTTAGCTCACCTGAGCGAAGCTCATGTGAGTTATTGTTACCGCAATGTGTCCGTCGTCCGTCGTCGTCCGTCGTCGTCCGTCGTCGTCGTCGTCGTCCGTCGTCCGTCGTCGTCCGTGAACATTTTCAAACGTCTTCTCCTCGGTAACCATTGGGTCTATAGTCACCAAACTTCATGGTCATGGTCCTTAGGTAGGGGGATTACAAAATTGTTAAAATGACGTCATTACGTAATCCAAGATGGCCGCCGTCTAAAAATAGCACAAATTCTTAAAAAATCTTCTTCTCAAGAACCACCAACCGGATTTCGACAAAACTTGGTAGGAATGATCGATGTACATTGCTCTTTCAAAGTTGTTAAAATGGTGACCCTGGGGTCAAAAATGGGCGTGGCCCGTGGGGTCAAATTTTATTTTTGACTGAATATGGTCATTTCATATATCAAATTGAAGGTATCAATGAGGCGATCACTCTGGTGCATTTTTTGTCGAAATCGGATTGTTATGTCATCCAAGATGGCTGCCGAAAGGTCAAAAGGTCGGTCTTTTCTTTTATTAGAGATTTCAAAAAATTCTTCTTCACATGAAACCGCTTGGCCCATGGTAGCCAAACTTAAAAGTTATGGTCCATGGGTGAGCCTTTTCAGATTTGTTAATGGAGGTCATCGCTAATCCAATATGGCCGCCGTCTAAAAAAAAAAAAATAACATAAATTCTTAAAAAAATCTTCTTCTCATGAACCGCTAGCCGGATTTCGACGAAACTTGGTAGGAATGATCGATGTACATTGCTCTTTCAAAGTTGTTAAAATGGTGACCCCAGGGTCAAAAATGGGCGTGGCCCGTGGGGTCAAATTGGGGTCAAATTTTATTTTTGACCGAATATGGTCATGTCGTATATCAAATTGAAGGTATCAATGATGCGATCACTCTGGTGCATTTTCTGTCGAAATCGGATTGTTATGTCATCCAAGATGGCCGCCGAAAGGTCAAAAGGTCGTTCTTTTATTAGAGATTTCAAAATTCTTCTTCACATGAACCGCTTGGCCCATGGTAGCCAAACTTAAAAGTTATGGTTCATGGGTGAAGCCTTTTCAGATTTGTTAAAATGGAGGTCATCGCTAATCCAATATGGCCGCCGTCTAAAAATAACATAAATTCTTAAAAAATCTTCTTCTCATGAACCGCTAGCCGGATTTGACGAAACTTGGTAGGAATGATCGATGTACATTGCTCTTTGAAAGTTGTTAAAATGATAACCCCGGGGTCAAAAATGGGCATGGCCCATGGGGTCAAATTGGGGTCAAATTTTATTTTTGACTGAATATGGTCATGTCATATATCAAATTGAAGGTATCAATGAGGCGATCACTCTGGTGCAATATTTGTCGGAATCGGATGATTATGTCATCCATGATGGCCACCAAAAGGTCCATTTATTCAAGATTTTTAACGTCTTTTTCTCAGGAACCACATGGCCGATGCTGGGTGAAGCATTTTCAGATTTTGTAAAATGAGTCATCGCTTAATCCAAGATGACCGCCATCTAAAAATAGCACAATTTTTTTAAAACACATGAACTCAATGTCACATTCTCCTCTGGTGTTCATGGAGTCAGGTGAGCGAATTAGGGCCATCATGGCCCTCTTGTTTAAGTTTGAGGTACTGTCTATACCATATAATGTTTTACTGTCCCAAAATCTATTTTTTTAATTTTAATTTATTTTCGGACAGCAAACATTTTTTTATGAATTTGAAATAATTATTGTCCTCCATCTGCTCACAACACTGTTCGAACTGCGCCTGTGGCTATCACGACCAGAATTCACTGGCCGCAAACACAGTAGCCATCAGCGTCTATTTATTAAATTATTATTTTTTATTTTATTTGAATTCCGCGTGAACGCTGCATTTTGTGTCAACACCATTTACAGAAAATATTGGTGATTTTCTAAACGAATATCGGAGAAATGTGGCTATATATTTTGTCAATTTTCAACACCATTTACGGAAAAAAATTACTGAATTTTTAAAACAATATCGGCACAACTAAATACGGTGATAGAATTTTTGTCAACTTTTCAACACCATTTACGGAAAATATTACTGATTTTCTAAAAACAATATCGGCGAAGGTGTACTGAACTACTCTTTATTTTAAATAACCAGCCATCTAATAGATCTGTGTATAATCGAGAGTATATCGTTAATTGTCATGTTGTCTCAGACAGTGAGGTGTTGCGGCACACATCAAAACGACACGTCAATTTCAAAACATTGCCTAAGGGTCACAGCTGTCTGGTGTCATCAGATCAACACCTCGTCACACACAACTACTCATTATCGATTTTTTCCCCACACAAAGCGACGTGTATTTACAACTAGATCTGTGTAATGTGGCGGGTGTAGCCAAAGACCATACATAAATTCGTAATTAAGTCACAGATGTAGCCTTAAAATATAATCGATTTCCTTAAATTACGTCCGCAAGTTGACAGATATTTCAGAGCAGACGTCATCGTAATTTGCCGTTATTTATTTCCAAAATTAGCCATATATTCTGTAAATGGCGTTGAAAGTTGACAATAAATTAAGACCAGATCAGTACGTTAAATCGCTATCGACGACAACTGACGATCCGATGAGAGAGTAATACCGTTTACGCGTATCCAATGTTAAATATACATCGTTATTTTGTATGACTTTCGTAGTTTTTACCGAGAAATTCAAACCGTTTCCAATTATTGGGGAAAATAATATCATGATTAGCACACCGTTTCACTAAGCAGCGGCTACTCAGGGCATGTGATCACACGGTCTATTGTTTACACTGGATTAATGGCGGCCCCCATGAGGTCTCGGGTAAATCTTATTTTTAAATAATACGACTGTGGTTTCTTCCTTTTAGTGATAACCATGTTCCAGCCGTTAACACTTATTTAGCATCATTATTTATGTAGTTAGTCTGAACATTCTGCAGAGAAATTTGAATAGGACGGAATCGAGCGTTGTTTAAACTTAGTCCTGTTCATATGCACAGGTCAAAATATGAACTGAAAATGGCGCTTTGTGTGACAGAAATCCGTATGCGGACGAATAAAAAAAAAAATTTGTTATAAATATCACATATAGCGAAACAGCGGTAGCATCTACTGTTTTAATAATATGCATACATATTGTAATTAATGTTTAATAGTGATATACTTATGAATAATATACGATACTATGGTTTATACTCCAGCACTATGTTTTAAGGCTGTGTGATTTGCCTCAATATAAGCTGGATTAATTAATACTTATATTCATGCGCTTCATGAGAACATCAATACATTTAAAATATACAAATATTACTTAAAGGGGTACCGATATGATACATTTTAATAATATAAATATTGAAAATACACATTACAATCGCTTACAACATAAGTTATTGATCGAAAATAGTCACTGCATCGTGACCTATTTGACCGCATTACCTATTGCGCGGGCACCTCATCATACCCCTGTTTACATAGGTAACTGGGGGTATAGTGAGGTATGCTCGCTAATACGATGTTTGCGTAATGTACCGTGCAACACATCCTACTGAACTGTATCGACGATATTCGACACGAACACTTCAATGTTACTTCACTTGCAGAGTTATTACAGGTGGAGAACATTGAAGGTTTGCTTAGGTTCTCCATGAAACCAGCTTGTATCGGAAGATTATATGCCCGTTTGAAAATACGGGATGTATTATGTATTCATCTTGTACGGGCGGGTGGGCGGGCAGCGGCGGGCGGGCACAGCTTGTCCAATCAATAACTATAGTTCTACTTGACGGATTGTAACCAAATTATACATGTTTATCACGGCAAGACGAAGAAGCCTATTGATTTTCAATTTTTTTTTGATGACTTATCTCCCCTTGGTGGCCATTTTTATTTTTCGCACTCTGTATCCTTGTCCACACAATAACTCAAGTTCTACTTCATCGCTTGTAACCAAATTCGGTATACATGTTTATCATGGCAAGACAAAGAAGCCTACGGTATTGATTTTGAATTTTTTTCGATGACTTTTTCTCCCTATAGTCGGCGCTTTTTTTTTTTCGATGTTGTCGGCTACGTCGTCGGCTTCGTCTGTTGTTTTTTTTGTAAGGTAAATGCGTTATAAAGTTGTTGTTTTTTCACAATATCTCTTTAACCCCTTGTCAGACTTTGATAATATTTCACATCAATGTTTGTCTAGGGATGATACTTCATTGCGCACACCCCAACATCCAAATTCTCAAGGTCAAGGTCATTTATTTACTTGTAATATTCACGGTCAAATGCCTCGGCAGGCGCGATACTGCTTCCGTGGCGGAATTCTTGTTACTTTTCGCACTCTGTATCCTTGTGTTACTTTTCGCACTCTGTATCCTTGTCCACGCAATAACTCAAGTTCTACTTCACTGCTCGTAACCAAATTCGGTATACATATTTATCACGGCAAGATGAAGAAACATATTGATTTTGAAAAATTTCCAATGACTTTATCTCCCCTTGGCGGCCATTTTTAATTTTCGCACTCTGTATCCTTGTCCACGCAATAACTCAAGTTCTACTTCACCGATCGTAACCAAATTTGGTATACATGTTTATCATGGCAAGACAAAGAAGCCTATTGATTTTGAAAAATTTCCGATACTTGTCTCCCTTTGGCAGCCATTTTTAGCTCGACTATTCGAAGAATAAGTAGACCTTATGTTGTCACCCCGGCGTCGGCGTCGGCGTCGGCGTCGGCGTCACCGTCACGCCTTGGTTAAGGTTTTTAGTCAAGCTTGTATATGGAATACTACTGGCCCTACACCCACCATACTTGGACAACTTCATCTCCTAGTGATGTACATCAATAACCCCTGATCTATATTTGACCTTGACCTACATTTCCTCTTGAATTACTTGGTTAATTCCCCTTGGTTAAGGTTTTTAGTCAACCTTGGTTAAGGTTTTTAGTCAAGTTTGTATATGCAATACTACTGGCCCTACACCCACCATACTTGGACAACTTCATCTCCTAGTGATGCACATCAATAACCCCTGATCTATATTTGACCTTCACCTACATTTCCTCTTGAATTACTTACTTAATTCCCCTTGGTTAAGGTTTTTAGTCAACCTTGGTTAAGGTTTTTTTTTCAAGCTTGTACATTGAATACTATTGTGCATCCAGACACCAATACTTCGACAACCTTTTCTCATAGGTATGTACATCAATAACCCCTGATCTATATTTGACCTTCACCTACATTTCCTCTTCAATTACTTACTTAATTCCTTTTCGTTAAGGTTTTTAGTCAACCTTCTATATGGAATACTACTGGCCCTACACCCACCATACTTGGACAACTTCATCTCCTAGTGATGTGCATCAACAACCCCTGATCTATATTTGACCTTGACCTACATTTCCTCTTGAATTGCTTAATTCCCCTTGGTTAACGTTTTTAGTCAAGCTTGTAGATGGAATACTCCTGGCCCTACACCAACCATACTTGGACAACTTCATCTCCTAGTGATGTACATCAACAACCCCTGACCTATATTTGACCTTGACCTACATTTAACCTTGAATTACTTACTTAATTCCCCTTGGTTAAGGTTTTTACTCGACCTTGGTTAAGCTTTTTACTCAAGCTTGTACATGGAATACTATTGTGCATACAGACACCATAATTGGACAACCTTTTCTCATAGGTATGTACATCAATAACCCCTGATCTATATTTGACCTTCACCTACATTTCCTCTTCAATTACTTACTTAATTCCTTTTGGTTAAGGTTTTTAGTCAACCTTCTATATGGAATACTACTGGCCCTACACCCACCATACTTGGACAACTTCATCTCCTAGTGATGTACATCAACAACCCCTGATCTATATTTGACCTTGACCTACATTTCCTCTTGAATTGCTTAATTCCCCTTGGTTAACGTTTTTAGTCAAGCTTGTAGATGGAATACTCCTGGCCCTACACCAACCATACTTGGACAACTTCATCTCCTAGTGATGTACATCAACAACCCTGACCTATATTTGACCTTGACCTACATTTAACCTTGAATTACTTACTTAATTCCCCTTGGTTAAGGTTTTTACTCGACCTTGGTTAAGCTTTTTACTCAAGCTTGTACATGGAATACTATTGTGCATACAGACACCATAATTGGACAACCTTTTCTCATAGTGATGTACATCAATAACCCCTGATCTATATTTGACCTTGACCTACATTTCCTCTTGAATTACTTACTTAATTCTCTTTGGTTAAGGGTTTTAGTCAAGCTTGTAGATGGAATACTCATGGCCCTACACCAACCATACTTGGACAACTTCATCTCCTAGTGATGTACATCAACAACCCCTGACCTATATTTGACCTTGACCTACATTTAACCTTAAATTACTTACTTAATTCCCCTTGGTTAAGGTTTTTACTCAACCTTGGTTAAGGTGTTTAGTCAAGCTTGTAGATGGAATACTATTGTGCATACAGACACCATACTTGGATAACTTTTTCTCATATGGATGTACATCAATAACCCCTGACCTTTATTTTACCTTCACCTACATTTAACCTTCAATTACTTGGTTAATGTTTATAGTCAAGCTTGTATATGGAATACTTCTGGGCCTACATCAACCATACTTGGACAACTTCATCTCCTAGTGATGTACATCAATAATCCCTGACCTATATTTCACCTTGACCTACTTTTATCCTTGATTACTTAGTTATCTCCCCTTGGTTATGTTTTTTACTCAAGCTTGTATATGGAATACTCCTGGGCCTACAGCAACCATACTTGGAAAACCACGCATCTACGTCCAAGGTCAAGGTCACTGTTGAAGGTCAAAGGTCAAACCTATTGAAATTGCCTTCCGCTCTATATCTTCTACACCGATGCATGGATTATCAAATGGCTTGGCACAAATGTTTCTCATGATGAGAAGGTGTGTCGCCATCAATAACCACGCACCTACGTCCAAGGTCAAGGTGACAGTTGAAGGTCAAAGGTCAGACCTATTGAAATTCCCTTTCGCTCTATATCTTCTACACCGATGCATGGATTATCACACTATGCCCGCCCCGTGCAGGCACCGGGGCGGGATCAACTGATCCTGAGAATAGTGCTGCAGTAGCCATTGCTTGTCGTAAAAGGCGACTAAACTGGCTTAACGATTGGGTTCATACTTTCCGGAACCCACTATACCGGATTTGGCCCTCATGTACATCTTTGGCTTTCTTGTATGTGAGAGTTGAGTCAGGCTATGCCCCATATATAAAAGTAAGATTAGCGCTAATCCTATTACTTTTAGGGGATGGGATAAATGATGCTGGTGTGGCGAGGACCTGGCACCAGATCAGGTTGTTCTAATTTCAGGACTGAATATATATTTTGATTGTAAATATTGAGTTCTGATGTTGGGATTTACCCCCCTCGGACAGGTGGATACGGGACACGACCCCGTTGACCCGTCTGCGTGTAGACTCCCTGAGGCTTGTACCTCTATGTCAGAAAAGCGGACGTTAAACCCTATTCACTCACTCACTCACTCACACTATGCCCAGGGTCAAGGTCACAGACTTGATGCGTTTGAAACCTTAACGCTTGGCTAAATGGCTTATGATCAAAAATGCCTCATTTTCTTTGGCTGCCAGTGGGGGTATTCGTGTGCCGACAGGCCACATTTCTAGTTTCCCTTGGTTAATGTTTTTAGTCAACCTTGGTTAAGGTTTTTATGTAGGCCGCAGCCACCTTCTTTGTCAAGCTATGTGTACATCGACACCCTCGTAGTCGAGCTATGCTGTTCTCCTACAGCTCTTGTTAATTTTCGCACTCTGTATCCTTGTCCACGCAATAACTCAAGTTCTTCGTGACCGATCTTAACCAAATTCAGTATAAATGTTTATCACGGCAAGGCAAAGAAACCTATTGATTTTGAAAAAATTTCCGATGACTTATCTCCCCTTGGCAGCCATTTTTAATTTTCGCACTCTGTATCCTTGTCCACGTAACAACTCTTAACCAAATTCGGTATACATGTTTATCACGGCAAGGTAAAGAAGCCTGTTGATTTTGAAAATTTTCCGATGACTTATCTCCCCTTGGCGTCCATTTTTAATTTTCGCACTGTATCCTTGTCGAACTATTGAATTTGAAAAATTTCCGATACTTATCTCCCCTTCACTGAGATACCTCCCCTTGTTGACTGGCCTTGCCTCGACTAGCTTATATTGTGACCTTCGGCACTCTTGTTATCCATGTTATACATGTTTCTCATTCTATAATTTGCTATACATGTTGATTTATATTGTTCATCATATTAATATTTTTACCCTGATCATCTGATTGCCTACCACATCTAACATACTATTTTATTATTATTTTTATTCTTCATCTACATTGCTTGGTGTTGATGGGCCGTTAAGCACCATTCCATTCCATTGTCGCTGATTGTCTCCCAATACTTGGCGCTGTTGAATGCTCAGTACCTACTTGGAACAAAATCTGAATTAAATTTCAAACTAGAATTATTTTCTTAGCAATATTTAATAACTAGTTAGAAGGCAAATTGTTTGAAAATTGGAAAAATATTATCTATTTTCGCTTTCAAATATATATGTGAAATTCACGTTTTTTCATTTGACCTGTGTCACAGTCATTTCCAGTAGCATATAGTGTTTGGACTGTATGTCCGTCTTACGTGTGTCCATGTTACGTGTGTCCATGCCAGCACATTAAGAAGTTCGCCAGAGTTTCTCCATTATGTCATAACTTCTCTATCCCTTGAAGGATTGCTTAAATATTTCAACACAGCACACCTGTGGACAAATGTCACTTCTCCATGCTGTCATTAATATGACCATGACCTTTTTACCTTGATCTTTTCACCTACATAGCTTCAAACTTTTCACACATTAAGAAGTTCGCCATAGTTTCTCAATTATGTCGTTACTTCTATATCTCTTGATAGATTAGTACAATACATCATACTTGAGGACAAATGCCACACATCCATGCTGCCCGTAATATGACCTTGGCCTTTTGACCTTCATAGCTTTGAACTTTTAATTTACATTAAGAAGTTCGCCGGATTTTCTCATTTCTGTCATAACTTATATATCCCTTGGTGGATTACTTCAATACATCATACTTGAAGACAAGTACCACACATCCATGCTGCCCTTGATATGACCTTCACCTTTTGACCTTCACAACCTTAAACATTTTCACACAGTAAGAAGTTTCTCATTTCTGTCATAACTTCTATATTCTTTGATGGATTACTTTAATATGTTAATACATCATACTCGTGGACAAATGCCACACATCCACAGTGTCCTTGATATGACCTTGACCCTTTGACATTCATAAATGTGCTTGTGAATACTTATCCCTTTGGTTAATTAGGGCCCCGCCGAGAATCGGTGGTGCCCTATTGGTTTCACCCTGTCTGTCTGTCCGTCTGTATGTCTATCTGTTTTTGTAAGATTTCTCAAATCAGCTGTAATGTCTGTTTGCCTTCAGCTAATATCTTCATATTGCATACATGCATAACTTAGTAACGATACATCATTCCACATTCATACAATGACCCTCACTACTGTTTGTATATCCGTCCGCCTGTCTGTTTATTTATTTGAAAGTTTTTGTAAGAGTTTCTTAACTAGGGGCCCTAAGTGTGTCGACATGCCACATTTTCTAGTTAACTTTGCTGCATTTTCACCAATCTGCCACCGGGGGCATTCGTTGTGCTTTGTCTCCTTGGAGACAATTCTAATGAAATACCAAGATGTGTTTTGATGGAAAATAAGAAAAATATGCTATATTTGGTCTGTTTATTGTTTTCTGCAGCATGATAAAGGTACCACAAATTTTTTATTGCTGTTCGATACTCGCTACTTCCGATTTCTATTGGGTTTTTGGCAATTTTAATTGGGTATTTAAGTAAATACGCAGCTTATCTGGAGCTCTGTGTATCATAATGACCCTAAATATTCGGACACAATTTGTTTTGGGAAACCCCCCATTGTGATCAGCCAGTACAACTGTAAACATTGCGACATTCGTTTTTGGGGAAAACCAAATATTTAGATTAATTTCCAATAACCTCTGAAGGGAATATGTATTTATATGTGTTTCCCGGAATACATGGTGTTTAAATACTTTGGAGGGATGGATTGTGAGAAGTTAAGAGCACTGTACTTCAATGCCAGAGGTTGCGGGTTCAAACCTTGCCTCGGCATCAGAAATACTTGCATATGATTTCCATCCCACTAGTCTTTTGAGTAAGACTTAAAAACAAGGTGCCATCCCTAAATGAACTTAGCTGTTGCTGGGATGTTAAACTCATTCACTTTCACTTTCAAATATTTACTGTTATTATCCCCTCGCTGATAGGCTGATGTACATGCGTCTGTATGTAAGTAACACCTTTCAGATTTCAATAACTTATAAACTGCTTCACTGATTTTGATAATATTTGCCACAATGTCTGTCTAGGAATGGTGCTTTGTTTCACATATGACCCACACCCGAACACCCAAGGTCAAGGGTACTTATGTTTACCTTGTTTGTAAGGCAAATACGTTTAAGTTTTCAATAACTCCTTTACTCCTTCACCAATTTCAATAATATTTACCCACACTGTTGTGCTTTGTTTCGCATACGACCCACGTCCCACCGCCCAAGGTCAATGTCACTGAGGACTACTGTTCACCTTGTTTGTAAGGCAAATGCGTTAATTTTTGGGTTATTTTATTTTTTACTATCAAGGCTGCCAGCAAAGGGATAACGAAGCCCTTGTCGAATATTTGAATATTTAATATTTTGCCCCCAGGAGGGTTTGTCGAGGCACAGATAACATACTCGGACACGGATCAGCACAGTAAAGGCTGTTACACCTACCTGCACCCTGGGGTGCTCAAGTTTGCCACCCTGGGGGTGGTCAGTGGGGGTCGGGTGACCGAGCTGACACACCCAGCCATACAGCCAATGCTGGCGTATACAGATGTATCATCCCTTGACTCGGTGGTCCTTGACGTCGACTTGAAGTCAGTTGGGTAAGTAAAATGATAAATAAAATTTTGAACGTGAGGTGCGAGTATATGCTTTTATAAAACTTTCTGAACATATACTCACATCTCATGCTTGTGTACACAAGTATGCCCGGTGATCATGGCTAAATTGAAGACAATTGATCAGGCTACCAAATTTGGTTCCATGAAAGATGACAAGAAATATCTATAGGACTTTGTCTCGTTATTTTATGAACACCCCTCGCCTGTTTTATTTTGTTCATCTACTTATTTAATCTGCTCATCTGCTCATGGTCAAGGTCACGGCTGCTTGATTTCTGTTTTGTTCTGTCTTTACATACTGCTATGCCCCCTCTTGGGCTTTCTGTTTTATTGTTGCGCCTGCTTTAGCAGAGGCGCGACTATAGTCGGCGCTTTTTCCGTCGTCCGCGTCGTCCGTGTCCTTGGTCATTATGGTACACTCGGTAAAAATGTTTAAATACTTGTAATGTATATATCAATACACCGTCAATCATTGATGTTGATCAGATTTACGCATATGGACGTCTTGGACTGTCACCGTTTCGGACCATGGACGTTTCGGCCCATTTACGTTTCGGTCCATTTACGTTTCGGTCCGTATCCGTGTTGATTAATTTCTGCCCACGGCCACGTCCAGAACAAGACATATTTATTTTTGCTCATCTCCTCTGAAATATCGGCCAACAATCCAACATGATGTCAATTTCACCCATATTATACAAGATGGGTTGCAGATGCTTTGAAAATGGCGTCTCCGTAACCGTGTAAATTCTGATCGCCCTGTGTTCATGCAAATAGCTTCTGCCGATGAGGAATTTACTGTGACACCAGAAAAAGTTGAATTTCGCTTCCACTTTTGAAAGTGAAAGTAGCAATTATGTTCTTTTTTTCCCGATGTTCAAGGCAATACTGGAAAGAAAAGAAATCTAGTTGGACAATTGACTCCAATTTTGTTTCACGTTAGTACTGGGCGTTTATTAGAGGCACAAATTTTTTCGTTAAAATCACCCAAAAATAGGTCATTTTCAACGTAAAAAGTGGGGGGTGGGCATCTATTAGAGCATGGGCGTCTTAGAATCTTATTTTTTATATAAAGTTTTATAATTATACCCCCCGCAACGAGTTGTGGTGGGGTATACTGGAGTCAGGTTGTCCGTCCGTCCGTCTGTCCGTCCGTCCGTCCGTCCGCGTAAGCTCAACATCAGAGAAATATTGTTATAACTTCTATTTCCTTCATCTAAAATGCTTGATATTTCACACATGCATTCCTGTAAGGCTCTACTACCATGCTGTGCCAAATCCACCACTGTCCAACCCCCGCAGATCCCAAGGTCAAGGTCAAATACTTAGTCCGTAAACTTAACATCAGAGAAATATTGTTATAACTTCTATTTCCTTCATCTAAAATGCTTAATATTTCACGCATGCATTCCTGTAAGGCTCTATTACCATGCTGTGCCAAATCCACGACCATCCAACCCCCGCAGATCCCAAGGTCAAGGTCAAATACTTAGTCTCTTTACAAAACTTAACATCAGAGAAATATTGTTATAACTTCTATTTCCTTCATCTAAAATGCTTAATATTTCACACATGCATTCCTGTAAGGCTCTAATACCATGCTGTGCCAAATCCATGACCGTCCAACCCCCAACCCCCGCTGATCCCAATTTCAAGGTCAAATACTTAGTCTCTTTACAAAACTTAACATCAGAGAAATAAGTTCTATTTCCTTCATTGAAAATTCTTATTATTTCACTTGTGCATTCCTCTAAGGTTGTACTATCATGCTGTGACAAATCTACGACTGTCCAACCCCCGCTGATCCCAAGGTCAAGGTCACATACTTAGTCTCTTTACAAAACTTAACATCAGAGAAATATGTTATAACTTCTATTTCTTTCATTGAAAATTCTTAATATTTCATATGCTGTGACAAATCCCCGCTGATCTCGAGGTCAACGTCACATACATACCGTATACCTCCAATTAACGCCCCCTCCTAATAAACGCCCCCCTCCCCCCAAATAATTGGCGGTCCTTGGTAATTTTTTATTATTTTTTTTACTGGCTAATAAACGCCCCCCCCCCCCTTTTGTAAAATGTAACGACTCCAGGGGCGTTAATTCGAGGTTATACGGTAGTCTCTTTACAAAACTTAACATCAGAGAAATCGGTTATAACTTCTATTTCCTTGCTCGGATCTGCTTCACATTTCACACACTCATTGCTCCAATGGACCTCTACCACCCTGTGACAAATTCACGTTCATGCCGCTCGCGCTAATCCCAGAGTCAAGGTCACAAGCCCACACACTTGGAAATTTTTACATATTTTAGGGGTACCTGGGCCCACGCGGGGGGGGGGGGCGGGGGGGGGGGGGGTATTCTGTAAGCCTCGCTTACTGACCAATCTAGTTAAGGGAGGACTCTTCTTCAAATAATCTTTAAATCTGGGGCCGTGTCACTTAAACTTTGTAAGACTAAAATGTTTGTAAGTGCAAAATTATGATGGTCTGTAAATTTCACATTAAAAATATTGGATTTACATTTTTGATCATGCAGTAAATCCATCAATTGAAATTTCCAGACAATCCTAAATTTGCACTTATGAATATTTTAAAGTGACTGTGTCTCGGATGGTACCTCCAAATAAGCATTTCACTAAAAACACTTGAAATATGTCACTGGATATTGTATGAATACAGTCTTGTTCTTGGTCATAAACATGTGTATGTCGGTTAATTATCTCATTTGCATATTAAGTCGGAAATCCATGCTCAGTTTAACTTGGCAGTATCTGGAAAAACCCACTAGTAGTATCGAAAAAACCGCGAGCAGTGATGTAATTCGTGATGTTACCACTGACTACAGCTTCGCTGCAGATAAGACAAAAACATAAACTTGTTTGAAAGAACTTCAAAAGCTGTATTACAAGACATGGTCAGCATTGCACAATTCTATATAATCGCCATATTAACACTGTAATACCTTAACACACGCATGTAAGCGCATGGTCAATAAAAATAACCAAATTTAAAAATGTGAGAACTGAATGTTATCGCTGACGGAGTTGATGTCATAGTGTCTAGTCAAAGCAAGGCACGAGTCTACTAAGTGTGAGCACATCAGTGGGAAATATGAATTCTATATTTAGCAAAACTAGCGTTACTAATGCTGGTTACTTTTTATACGACCGTAAAAAACGGTACAAATTATGTTTTACCGCGGGGCGGGCGGCGGACAGAAAAACTGCATAGTTCGTGTACACAACTCCTTTGAAACCGTTAAGTCAATCGATCTGAAACTATACACATGTCTTCTACACATATTGCAGATGTGCACCTTGGTATTTTTATGCCGAAAAAAATATTTTTTAACAAAAATATCACCTTTTTAACTTAGCCATTTTTATACATTTTTGTATTCAATTCTATATATGGTACAGAGTTTGTGTACACAACTCCTCTGAAACCATTCACTCAATCGATCTGAGACTATACACACATCTTCTACACATATTGAAGATGTGCACCTTGGTGTTTTTATGCTGAAAACAATATTTTTTAAACTTTTTTCTACATTTTTGTATTCAATTCTATATAGGGTACAGAGTTTGTGTACACAACTCCTCTGAAACCGTTCTGTCAATCGATCTTCAAACTATACACACGTCTTCTACACATATTGAAGATGTGCACCTTGGTGTTATTTTTGGCGAAAAAATATTTTTAAAAAAAATATCACCTTTTTAACTTAACACAGTAACATTTTTGAATACAATTCTATATCGGGTACAGAGTTTGTGTACATAACTTCTCTGAAACCGTTCCGTCATTCAATCTGAAACTATACACACACCTTCTACACATATTGAAGATGTGCACCTTGGTTTTCTTATGCCGAAAAAATTATTTTTTAACAATAATATCACCTTTTTAATTTTATCAATTTGTTCTTCATTTTTGTATCCAATTCTATATAATTTCTACTTTACACATCTCTACCTAAATTAGTGTACCTGTTTATCACAACGAGTGGATAAAATAATACTATAGATATTCTCATTAATGTTTCTTGCTTTGGTGACAGCTTCACATTTCTGCATCTTCGCTGTCTGGCCCATCTTCGACGGGCGTATTTTGTGACTTATGACACTCTTGTTTGAAAATAAAAATCTTTTTTTATGCCACCGGGTTTCGAAGAAATGGGTGGCATATAGTGTTTGGACTGTCCGTCTGTCTGTCCGTCCGTCCGTCTGTCCGTCCGGGCACACATTAGGGTACTTATGTGGCTAGCCCCACAGGGTTATGGACTTGTTAAAGGATAGGGTTGGTTACAATTAGCCACCTAAAAAATCGTTTTATGTGGCTAAAAATCGTTTTATGTGGCTAATATTTAACATGTGATAAGCCACATAAGTACCCTAATGTAAGAACGTCCGTCCGTCCGTCCGTCCGGGCACACATTAGGGTACTTATGTGGCTAGCCCCACAGGGTTATGGACTTGTTAAAGGATAGGGTTGGTTATAATTAGCCACCTAAAAAATCGTTTTATGTGGCTAAAAATCGTTTTATGTGGCTAATATTTAACATGTGATAAGCCACATAAGTACCCTAATGTAAGGGCCAACATCGGGGGTTTAGGAGTTAGGGTAAGGGTTAGTAACCTTTGATCTCTTTGATATTGTCGGTGCCTCATAAATTTAGGAGCTAACTCTTTGATATTTAGGAGCTAACCCTTTGATCTTTTATATAGCGGTGCCTCATAACTCCCAAATGTTTGAACGTCCGTCCGTCCGTCCGTCCGTCCGTCCGTCTGTCTGTCCGTCCGCGCTGACGGTACTATACTTATGTGGCTAGCCCCACAGGGTTATGGACTTAGTAAAGGATAGGGTTGGTTACAATTAGCCACCTAAAAATCCTTTTATGTGGCTAAAAATCCTTGTATGTGGCTAATATTTAACATGTGATAAGCCACATAAGTATAGTACCGTAAGAACGTCCGTCTGTCCGTCCGTCACACTTTTCGGTTAACCAATTTGTCACAGTTCCTCAAATATGCTGCAGGTGGCATCCGCGTTGGACAGACGCATTTCTTGTTTTTTATATATTTTTTTTACTTTCTCAGATCACTCACACGGGCAAATTTATTAATGAAACTAATATTCAGTTAGATGCGTTCTTCCTAACTCAATACCCCACTTTCCAACCTCATCTAAGACACAGTACCTAAACAGGTGACATGTATTCATGCAGCATGGGTACCGGTAGGTGGTGGGTGGACTTCTGCTTGATTGATCTTAACCAAATGTGGTAACATTACGCAAACACGTCTTATTTGGAATTAATAAATCACTGAACTACTTTCGGCAAGGGAGATAATCAATATCACGCGAACTATTTTCATACGAGCCAAGCGGATTGTTCTGTTTATGATTAGTATATATAGTTTTAATCTATCTCCTGTGATATATAATGATACATTACTTTGTTATGTTATGGGTACTAATACATGTTGTTTCAATAGCGTATCTCTGTAACGGTATCGTTGTAGATGGAGTTGCAAATAATTTAATAATTATTACGTTCAAATGGTGGCGTAATACTGATAGCACTTCTGTATAACTGTGATTGTCGTAAATGGCGCAACAGTCGTGAGGTTAAGGTTGCCGACTTCAATGATTTAATTACCGATTCCCGAAAGGGTCGGGGGTTCAAACCTCGACGTGGTATAAAAAAAAATTCTCCATATATATTATTTTTGTGATTTTAATATTTTTTAATATTTTCACAATTTTATGATTTTAATAAAAATACCTATAAATTGATAGAAACTTACCAACAATTAAAGTGTCTGTCTTTAAGTAATATATACACAGACAGTTTGTTACTGATTTTTTAAGTTTAAGTAATATATACACAGACAGTTTGTTACTGTTTTTTTTAAGTTTGAGGTACTGTCTATACTGTCTATACCATATAATGTTTTACTGTCCCAAAATCTATTTTTTTGGCTGTCACAATTAATTAATTTTTGGACAGCAAACATTTGTTTATGAATTTGAAATAATTATTGTCCTCCATCTGCTCACAACACTGTTCGAACTGCGCCTGTGGCTACCACGACCAGAATTCACTGGCCGCAAACACAGTAGCCATCGGCGTCTATTTATTAAATTATTATTTTGTATTTTATTTGAATTCCTCGTGAACGCTGCATTTTGTGTCAACACCATTTACAGAAAATATTGGTGATTTTCTAAACGAATATCGGAGAAATGTGGCTATATATTTTGTCAATTTTCAACACCGTTTACAGAACAAAATTACTGATTTTTTAAAACAATATCGGCACAACTAAATACGGTGATAGAATTTTTGTCAACTTTTCAACACCATTTACGGAAAATATTACTGATTTTCTAAAAACAATATCGGCGAAGGTGTACTGAACTACTCTTTATTTTAAATAACCAGCCGTCTAATAGATCTGTGTATAATCGAGAGTATATCGTTAATTGTCATGTTGTCTCCGACAGTGAGGTATTGCGGCACACATCAAAACGACACGTCAATTTCAAAACATTGCCTAAGGGTCACAGCTGTGTGGTGTCATCAGATCAACACCTCGTCACACACAACTACGCATTATCGATTTTTCCCCACACAAAGCGACGTGTACTTACAACTAGATCTGTGTAATGTGTCGGGTGTAGCCAAAGACCATACATAAATTCGTAATTAGTCACAGATGTAGCCTTAAAATATAATCGATTTCCTTAAATTACGTCCGCATGTTGACAGATATTTCAGAGCAGACGTCATCGTAATTTGCTGTTATTTATTTCCAAAATTAGCCATATATTCTGTAAATGGCGTTGAAAGTAGACAATAAATTAAGACCAGATCAGTACGTTAAATCGCTATCGACGACAACTGACGATCCGATGAGAGAGTAATACTGTAAGCGTATCAAATGTTAAATATACATCGTTATTTTTTTATGACTTTCGTAGTTTTTACCGAGAAATTCAAACCGTTTCCAATTATTGGGGAACATAATATCATGATTAGCACATCGTTTCACTAAGCGGGGGCTACTCAGGAAATGGGATCACACGGTCTATTGTTTACACTGGATTAATGGCGGCCTCCATGAGGTCTCGGGTAAATCTTATTTTTCTGGTTTCTTCCTTTTAGTGATAACCATGTTCCAGCCGTTAACACTTATTTAGCAACATTACTTAATATGTAGTTAGTCTGAACATTCTGCAGAGAAATCTGAATTGGACGGAATCGAGCGTTGTTTAAACTTAGTCCGGACGAATAAAAAAAATATTTTGTTATAAATATCACATACAGCGAAACAGCGGTAGCATCTACTGTTTTAATAATATGCATACATATTGTAATTAATGTTTAATAGTGATATACTTATGAATAATATACGATACTATGGTTTATACTCCAGCACTATGTTTTTAGGCTGTGTGATTTGCCTCAATATAAACTGGATTAATTATACCCACTTTTTTTGTAAAAAAAAACGGGTATATTGTTTTCGTCACGGGTGTCCGTCCGTCCGTACGTCCGTACGTCCGTCCGTACGTCCGTCACGTTTCTTGTAACTCGAAAAAACTTTTTCACCTTCATACCTACGCGCCTGATATTTTGGTATGTAGCTTCGTTATCATGTGCAGATGCGCAAAGTGAATTTGGATTTTTCATCCGACCCTCCATCATGGATTATCTCTTTCGGACTCAGAATTTCCATTTTTTCCTCGTAACTCGAAAAAACTTTTTCACCTTCATACCTACGCGCCTGATATTTGGTATGTAGCTTCGTTATCATGTGCAGATGCGCAAAGTGAATTTGGATTTTTGATCCGACCCTCCATCATGGATTATCTCCCCCTTTCGGACTCAGATTTCCCATTTTCTCCTCGTACTCGAAAAACTTTTTCACTTCATACTACGCGCCTGATATTTGGTATTGTAGCTTCGTTATCATGTGCAGATGCGCAAAGTGAATTTGGATTTTTCATCCGACCCTCCATCATGGATTATCTCCCCTTTCGGACTCAGAATTTCCCATTTTTTCCTCGTAACTCGAAAAACTTTTTCACCTTCATACCTACGCGCTGATATTTGGTATGTAGCTTCGTTATCATGTGCAGATGCGCAAAGTGAATTTGGATTTTTGATCCGACCCTCCATCATGGATTATCTCCCCTTTCGGACTCAGAATTTCCCATTTTCTCCTCGTAACTCGAAAAACTTTTTCACCTTCATACCTACGCGCCTGATATTTGGTATGTAGCTTCGTTATCATGTGCAGATGCGCAAAGTGAATTTGGATTTTTCATCCGACCCTCCATCATGGATTATCTCCCTTTCGGACTCAGAATTTCCCATTTTTTCCTCGTAACTCGAAAAACTTTTTCACCTTCATACCTACGCGCTGATATTTGGTATGTAGCTTCGTTATCATGTGCAGATGCGCAAAGTGAATTTGGATTTTTGATCCGACCCTCCATCATGGATTATCTCCCCCTTTCGGACTCAGAATTTCCCATTTTCTCTCGTAACTCGAAAAACTTTTTCACCTTCATACCTACGCGCCTGATATTTGGTATGTACCTTCGTTATCATGTGCAGATGCGCAAAGTGAATTTGGATTTTTCATCCGACCCTCCATCATGGATTATCTCCCCCTTTCGGACTCAGAATTTCCCATTTTTTCCTCGTAACTCGAAAATCTTTTCACCTTCATACCTACGCGCCTGATATTTGGTATGTAGCTTCGTTATCATGTGCAGATGCGCAAAGTGAATTTGGATTTTTCATCCGACCCTCCATCATGGATTATCTCCCCCTTTCGGACTCACAATTTCCCATTTTCTCTGTAACTCGAAAAACTTTTTCAACCTTCATACCTAGCGCTTCCTGATATTTGGTATGTAGCTTCGTTATCATGTGCAGATGCGCAAAGTGAATTTGGATTTTTGATCCGACCCTCCATCATGATTATCTCTTTCGGACTCAGAATTTCCCATTTTTCCTCGTAACTCGAAAAACTTTTTCACCTTCATACCTACGCGCCAGTGCCAGTATAAATGTGCCAGTGTATGATATTATCTAATTTATTATACCCACTTTTTTTGTAAAAAAAAACGGGTATATTGTTTTCGTCACGGGTGTCCGTCCGTTCCGTCCGTCCGTACGTCCGTACGTCCGTCACGTCCGTTCACGTTTCTTGTAACTCGAAAAACTTTTTCACCTTCATACCTACGCGCCTGATATTTGGTATGTAGCTTCGTTATCATGTGCAGATGCGCAAAGTGAATTTGGATTTTTCATCCGACCCTCCATCATGGAATTATCTCCCCCTTTCGGACTCAGAATTTCCCATTTTTTCCTCGTAACTCGAAAAACTTTTTAATTTTTCACCTTCATACTACGGCGCCTGATATTTGGTATGTAGCTTCGTTATCATGTGCAGATGCGCAAAGTGAATTTGGATTTTTGATCCGACCCTCCATCATGGATTATCTCCCCCTTTCGGACTCAGAATTTCCCATTTTCTCCTCGTAACTCGAAAAACTTTTTCACCTTCATACCTACGCGCCTGATATTTGGTATGTACCTTCGTTATCATGTGCAGATGCGCAAAGTGAATTTGGATTTTTCATCCGACCCTCCATCATGGATTATCTCCCCCTTTCGGACTCAGAATTTCCCATTTTTTCCTCGTAACTCGAAAATCTTTTTCACCTTCATACCTACGCGCCTGATATTTGGTATGTAGCTTCGTTATCATGTGCAGATGCGCAAAGTGAATTTGGATTTTTCATCCGACCCTCCATCATGGATTATCTCCCCCTTTCGGACTCAGAATTTCCCATTTTCTCCTCGTAACTCGAAAAACTTTTCACCTTCATACCTACGCGCCTGATATTTGGTATGTAGCTTCGTTATCATGTGCAGATGCGCAAAGTGAATTTGGATTTTTGATCCGACCCTCCATCATGGATTATCTCCCCCTTTCGGGCTCAGAATTTCCCATTTTTCCCTCGTAACTCGAAAAACTTTTTCACCTTCATACCTACGCGCCAGTGCCAGTATAAATGTGCCAGTGTATGATATTATCTAATTTATTATACCCACTTTTTTTGTAAAAAAAAACGGGTATATTGTTTTCGTCACGGGTGTCCGTCCGTCCGTCCGTACGTCCGTACGTCCGTACGTCCGTCCGTACGTCCGTCACGTTTCTTGTAACTCGAAAAACTTTTTCACCTTCATACCTACGCGCCTGATATTTGGTATGTAGCTTCGTTATCATGTGCAGATGCGCAAAGTGAATTTGGATTTTTCATCCGACCCTCCATCATGGATTATCTCCCCCTTTCGGACTCAGAATTTCCCATTTTTTCCTCGTAACTCGAAAAACTTTTTCACCTTCATACCTACGCGCCTGATATTTGGTATGTAGCTTCGTTATCATGTGCAGATGCGCAAAGTGAATTTGGATTTTTGATCCGACCCTCCATCATGGATTATCTCCCCCTTTCGGACTCAGAATTTCCCATTTTCTCCTCGTAACTCGAAAAACTTTTTCACCTTCATACCTACGCGCCTGATTATTTGGTATGTACCTTCGTTATCATGTGCAGATGCGCAAAGTGAATTTGGATTTTTCATCCGACCCTCCATCATGGATTATCTCCCCTTTCGGACTCAGAATTTCCCATTTTTCCTCGTAACTCGAAAAACTTTTTCACCTTCATACCTACGCGCCTGATATTTGGTATGTAGCTTCGTTATCATGTGCAGATGCGCAAAGTGAATTTGGATTTTTCATCCACCCTCCATCATGGATTATCTCCCCCTTTCGGACTCACAATTTCCCATTTTCTCCTCGTAACTCGAAAAACTTTTTCACCTTCATACCTACGTGCCTGATATTTAGTATGTACCTTCGTTATGTGCAGATGCGCAAAGTGAATTCCCATTTTTGATCCGACCCTCCTCATCGATTACCTCCCCCTTTCCCTTTCCGACTCAGAATTTCCCATTTTTTTTATTTTTTCCTTTTTTCCTTGTAACTCGAAAAACTTTTTCACCTTCAATCCTACGCGCCTCATATTTGCTATGTAGCTTCGTTATCATGTGCACATGCGCAAAGTGAATTCGGATTTTTTATCCGACCCTCCATCATGGATTACTTCCCCCTTTCGGACTTAGCATTTGGGGAAAGTGGGTATATTGCGATGGCGCGCCATCGACTTTTTCTAGTTAATACTTATATTCATGCGCTTCATGACAACATCATTACATTTAAAATATACACATATTACTTAAAGGGGTACCGATATGATACATTTTAATAATATAAATATTGAAAATACACATTACAATCGCTTACAACATAAGTTATTGATTGAAAATAGTCACTGCATCGTGACCTATTTGACCGCATTACCTATTGCGCGGCAACCTCATCAAAGCCCCTGTTTACATAGGTAACCGGGGGTCTGGTGAGGTAGGCTCGCTAATACAATGTTTGCGTAATGTTTAACGATTGGGATTCATCCTTACCAGTCGTATCCCGAACGGAGACCTGGTTTGGCCCTCAGGTACGTCTTTGGCATTCTTGTATGTGAGGGTTTAATCTGGTTATACCCCTTGTATGAGTAATACGATTATTCCTAATCCGATTACTTTTAGGGGAAGAGGCTAAGCGACTTTGGTGTAGTATGGACTGGTACCAGGTCAGGTTATTCTAATTTCAGGGCTGAATATATATATTTATTTCGATGTATATATTCCGTTATAATTTTTCCACAATGCAGCAGTAACATGAGGGATCGAACCCATTTGCCCGGCTTTAAATGAATGTAGCTGTTGATAGGCCGTTAAACACCAATAAATAAAATCCTGTATATTTATCATGTTTATAGTGGCGTGACCGAGTTGCTACAGAGCGCGTTGATGAATGTAGAAATCTGCCTCGGGACGCGGCCATTGTACAACAAGGTGTTCCTCACCACCCCCGGACTGCTGAATGGAATGTTCATGCTCATTGGACCAAAGGGCTCAGGGAAGACAACTCTGGCTAGGGCTCTGTGCAGACAGGTGACAGAGTTACCCAACCTGGCACATACAATATGGATGGACTGCAAGCCATTGAGAGGTAGACTAGACAGGCTAACATGTGGCTGTCACTGGAGAAATGCGGATTATTGATTTTGCGACCAGTGTAGATTCAGATCAGCCTGTGCATCTGCACAGTCTGATCAGGATCTGCATTGTTTGCGTTTCCGTCAACGAAATATTTCATCTTTGATGCTGTTAACAAGCTATATAGATCATTATCAGGCTATAGAAGCATGCTATATTTGATCAGGATCTGCACTGTTTGCCATTACGTCAACAAAATACCTGTCATGCTGCTAACAAGCTATATAGATCGTTATCAGGCTATAGAAGCATGCTATATTTTATCAGGATCTGCACTGTTTGCCATTACGTCAACGAAATACCTGTCATGCTGCTAACAAGCTATATAGATCGTTATCAGGCTATAGAAGCATGCTATATTTGATCAGGATCTGCACTGTTTGCCATTACGTCAATGAAATACCTGTCATGCTGCTAACAAGCTATATAGATCATTATCAGGCTATAGAAACATGCTATATTTGATCAGGATCTGCACTGTTTGCCATTACGTCAACAAAATACTTGTCATGCTGCTAACAAGCTATATAGATCGTTATCAGGCTATAGAAGCATGCTATATTTGATCAGGATCTGCACTGTTTACCATTACGTCAACAAAATACCTGTCCATTTTCTATTGTGTATTTCAGCGTTGTTTCTATTTGCTATTATTTGATGTTCAAGCTCTTTAGTTTTTTGTCGAGCCTGCTTGCGGAAAGTGAGACATAGTGATCACAATGACGTGCGTGCGTGCGTGCGTGCGTGCGTGCGTGCGTGCGTGCGTGCGTGCGTGCGTGCGTGCGTGCGTGCGTGCGTGCGTGCGTGCGTGCGTGCGTGCGTGCGTGCGTGCGTAGAACATCCGTCTGTCTGTCCGTCCGCCGGCCGGCCGTCCGAAATCTGGGTTAAACTTTTTAAATACCTTATATCTCTGCAGTCCTAAGTCACATTGACTTGAAACTTCATATGCTTATTAGTCATCATCCATATATTCATGCTGTATCCCACTCATGCAGCCCCTGTGCCCAAGGTCAAGGTCAAATGACTTAGAAGTTTCAGTTAAATTTTTGTCAAAATTTGCGTTAAAGTTTTCAAATACCTATTATCTCTGAAACCGTAAGTCGGATTTGCTTGAAACTTTGTATGCTTATTGGGCATCATCCATATATTCATGCTGTATCCCACTCATGTGGCCCTTGTGCCCAAGGTCAAATGACTTACAAGTTTGTGTTAAAGCTTTTACATACCTTATATTTCAACAACCCTTAATTCAAACTTCAAATAAATACACTCTGAGACCATCGAATGCCTCGGCGGGATCGACATGCGGGCCACGTCCATTTGGTTTTAATTAGTTCTTAAAAGCTGGGAAAGTCGGTTCAGTATTTCTTAATTTACATCCATAAATAAAGTACTTTCCTAGTATAATACAAAAGATCAAGAACAGGGCTCTAGATAAGGATTTATTGATTGAGTATATTTACTCCATGCATTTTTTTCAATTGGGTATTTTCAATTATCAATTGGGTACCTTACAACCGTTACCCCATTGTGTAAAATTGAATAGGGTATTTTCCAATTATGGTATCAAAATGTGTAATAAACATTTATCTTTTATCTCTTTATACTGTTGCACACCCTCATGGGTAATTTCGAGCAGGTATTTATTTCATATATACATGTACATACAATTCAAATACAATCGAGGTTCCCGGTAATTAGCCGGTACCCATTTACAGCTGGGTGGACTGAAGCAGTGTGGATATAGTGTCTTGCTCAAGGACACGACGCACACCTCCGGTGAGGCTTGAACCCATGACCGTAAGGTGAGCAGTGTGATGCCTCAGACCGCTCGACCACACGCTCCACATGGCTACACAAAACATTGAATACGTACATGTGGCATCTTTTAAGTGTTAGTTAAAACTAATTAGATATTATGTTTAATTGGGGCCTTTGCTGCGTCTTTTTTCTCAACGTTTTGTTGAAGACATATGTACCGCGGTCTGTCAAATCTTAAACGATAATATTCGAAGTATATCCGAATGAAAAAAAAACTTGGTCTACTTGCACGAACTCGGACGTTTCGCATCACAAACGTTTCGGACCAGTGTCGAGTCGGCCATATCTTTTTAGCTCACCTGAGCGAAGCTCAGGTGAGCTATTGTTACCGCAATGTGTCCGTCGTCCGTCGTCGTCCGTCGTCGTCCGTCGTCGTCGTCCGTCGTCCGTGAACATTTTCAAACGTCTTCTCCTCGGTAACCATTGGGTCTATAGTCACCAAACTTCATGGTCATGGTCCTTAGGTAGGGGGATTACAAAATTGTTAAAATGACGTCATGCGTAATCCAAGATGGCCGCCGTCTAAAAATAGCACAAATTCTTAAAAAATCTTCTTCTCAAGAACCGCCAACCGGATTTCGACAAAACTTGGTAGGAATGATCGATGTACATTGCTCTTTCAAAGTTGTTAAAATGGTGACCCCGGGGTCAAAAATGGGCGTGGCCCGTGGGGTCAAATTAGGGTCAAATTTTATTTTTGACTGAATATGGTCATGTCATATATCAAATTGAAGGTATCAATGAGGCGATCACTCTGGTGCATTTTTGTCGAAATCGAATTGTTATGTCATCCAAGATGGCCGCCGAAAGGTCAAAAGGTCGTTCTTTTATTAGAGATTTCAAAATTCTTCTTCACATGAACCGTTTGGCCCATGGTAGCCAAACTTAAAAGTTATGGTCCATGGGTGAAGCCTTTTCAGATTTGTTAAAATGGAGGTCACCGCTAATCCAAGATGGCCGCCGTCTAAAAATAGCATAAATTCTTAAAAAATCTTCTTCTCATGAACCGCTAGCCGGATTTCGAGGAAATTTGGTAGGAATGATCGATGTACAATGCTCTTTCAAAGTTGTTAAAATGGTGACCCCGGGGTCAAAAATGGGCGTGGCTCGTGGGGTCAAATTTTATTTTTGACCGAATATGGTCATGTTTTATATCAAATCGAAGGTATCAATGAGGCGATCACTCTGGTACATTTTTTGTCAAAATCGGATTGTTATGTCATCCAAGATGGCCGCCGAAATGTCAAAAGGTCGTTCTTTTATTAGAGATTTCAAAATTCTTCTTCACATGAACCGCTTGGCCCATGGTAGCCAAACTTAAAAGTTATGGTCCATGGGTGAAGCCTTTTCAGATTTGTTAAAATGGAGGTCATCGCTAATTCAAGATGGCCGCCGTCTAAAAATAGCATAAATTCTTAAAAAATCTTCTCATGAACTGTTGGCTGGATTTCGACTAAACTTGGTAGGAATGATCGATTTACAATGCTCTTTCAAAGTTGTGAAAATGGTGACCCCGGGGTCAAAAATGGGCATGGCCCGTGGGGTCAAATTGGGGTCAAATTTTATTTTTGACCGAATATTCTCATGCCATATATCAAATTGAAGGTATCGATGAAGCGATTGCTCTGGTGCAATATTTGTCGGAATCGGATGATTATGTCATCCATGATGGCCACCAAAAGGTCCATTTATTCAAGATTTTCCTCAGGAACCACATGGCCGATGCTGGCCAAACTTCATAGGAAGTTAAGATCCTTGGGTGAAGATTTTGTAAAATGGGAGTCATCGCTTAATCCAAGATGACCGCCATCTAAAAATAGCACAATTTTTTTAAAACACATGAACTCGATGTCACATTCTCCTCTGGTGTTCATGGAGTCATGTGAGCGAATTAGGGCCATCATGGCCCTCTTGTTTCACATCTCAAAGCAATTAATTACGCGTCGTCACCTGCGAACACTGCGTATTAAATGGCGAATTACAAAAAGGAATCGCCATTATCAATCGTAATCGACCGACTGAAAATTCATATGAAGAGCTTTTCACTAATACCGACACCGTGTACAGGGGTGCATCCAGGATGCGCGATTGCGGCAATCCCCTTTGCGCCCGACATCGCGCAAAAAATCACGGATGGGCCCCTTTTTAAATGACCAGTGCGCACATTAAAAAAAAACGTAATCGACTATTTAAACGCGCTGCATATTTGAATCATTGGAAGGCGTGCAGTTCAATCGAGTTTGTGCGCCCTTTGAACGTAAGCTTCGAGTCGATTTAAACCATTTAAATCGATAAACAAGTGACAACGTTATCAAGGCCAATCTGGGCACGTGCCTGAATACGCATGACGTCATAGTTCCGACAAGCCGCGGCCCGACATCAAAGCAGTCAAGTAACACTGAAACAATGTCATTGCCACAGCTGTATGACTGTGACTGTCTATAAATAGCGTGGTTTATAATAGGTTGTGCATGTTGTAATGTAAATGTGTCACAGCGTGACATGTATACATGGTACCGTAAATATACACATTTTTAGCTCGACTATTCGAAGAATAAGTAGAGCTTATGTTGTCACCCCGGCGTCGGCGTCGGCGTCGGCGTCGGCGTCACACCTTGGTTAAGGTTTTTAGTCAAGCTTGTATATGGAATACTACTGGCCCTACACCCACCATACTTGGACAACTTCATCTCCTAGTGATGTACATCAATAACCCCTGATCTATATTTCACCTTGACCTACATTTCCTCTTGAATTACTTGGTTAATTCCCCTTGGTTAAGGTTTTTACTCAACCTTGGTTAAGGTTTTTAGTCAAGCTTGTATGCATATACTGCTCACCCACATACTACTGGCCCTATACTTGGACAACATCATCTCCTAGTGATGCACACCAATAACCCCTCATCTATATTTGACCTTGACCTACATTTCCTCTTGAATTACTTACTTAATTCCCCTTGGTTAAGGTTTTTAGTCAACCTTGGTTAAGGTTTTTTTTCAAGCTTGTACATTGAATACTATTGTGCATCCAGACACCATACTTCGACAACCTTTTCTCATAGGTATGTACATCAATAACCCTGATCTATATTTGACCTTCACCTACATTTCCTCTTCAATTACTTACTTAATTCATTTTGGTTAAGGTTTTTAGTCAACCTTCTATATGGAATACTACTGGCCCTACACCCACCATACTTGGACAACTTCATCTCCTAGTGATGTACATCAACAACCCCTGATCTATATTTGACCTTGACCTACATTTCCTCTTCAATTACTTACTTAATTCATTTTGGTTAAGGTTTTTAGTCAACTTCTATATGGAATACTACTGGCCCTACACCCACCATACTTGGACAACTTCATCTCTTAGTGATACATCACAAAAACCCCTGCCTATATTTGACCTTGACCTACATTTCCTCTTGAATTACTTACTTAATTCCCCTTGGTTAACGTTTTTAGTCAAGCTTGTAGATGGAATACTCCTGGCCCTACACCAACCATACTTGGACAACTTCATCTCCTAGTGATGTACATCAACAACCCCTGACCTATATTTGACCTTGACCTACATTTAACCTTAAATTACTTAGTTAATTCCCCTTGGTTAAGCTTTTTACTCAAGCTTGTAGATGGAATACTATTGTGCATACAGATACCATACTTGGACAACCTTTTGTCATAGTGATGTACATCAGTAACCCCTGATCTATATTTGACCTTGACCTACATTTCCTCTTGAATTACTTGCTTAATTCTCTTTGGTTAAGGTTTTTAGTCAAGCTTGTAGATAGAATACTCATGGCCCTACACCAACCATACTTGGACAACTTCATCTCCTAGTGATGTACATCAATAATCCCTGACCTATATTTGACCTTGACCTACTTTTAACCTTGAATTACTTAGTTATTTCCCCTTGGGTAAGATTTTTAGTCAAATTTGTATATGGAATACTCCTGGCCCTACACCAACCATACTTGGACAACTTCATCTCCTAGTGATGTACATCAACAACCCCTGACCTATATTTGACCTTGACCTACATTTAACCTTGAATTACTTAGTTATTTCCCCTTGGTTAAGGTTTTTAGTCAAGCTTCTATATGGAATACTCCTGGAATACTATTTGACCTTGACCTACATTTCCTCTTGAATTACTTACTTAATTCTCTTTGGTTAAGCTTTTTAGTCAAGCTTGTAGATGGAATACTCATGGCCCTACACCAACCATACTTGGACAACTTCATCTCCTAGTGATGTACATCAACAACTACTGACCTATATTTGACCTTGTCCTACATTTAACCTTAAATTACTTACTTAATTCCCCTTGGTTAAGGTTTTTGTCGCGCCCGCTTGCGGAAAGCGCGATATAGTCGGCACTTTGGCGTACGTACGTATGTGTGTCCGGTTAAAGTTTTTGGTTAAGTTGTTTGGTTAAGTTTTTTGGTTAAAGTTTTTGGTTAAGTTCTTTGGTTAAAGTTTTTGGTTAAGTTTTTTGGTTAAAGTTTTTGGTTAAAGTTTTTCGTTTTTCGTTATACTATTAAAGTTTTTGGTTAAGTTTTTTGGTTAAGTTTTTTGGTTAAAGTTTTTCGTTACACTATATCTCTGCAACTGCTTTGCCCATTACCTTGAAACTTCATATGGGTGTTTATCATCATCTATATTTTCATTCTACCCCCCTCCCGTGCGGCCCCTGTGCCCAATGTCAAGGTCAAATTACTTTGAAGTTTTTGGTTAAGTTCTTTGGTTAAAGTTTTTGGTTAAGTTTTTTGGTTAAAGTTTTTGGTTAAGTTTTTTGGTTAAAGTTTTTTGTTATACTATATCTCTGCAACTGCGGCCCCTGTGCCCAATGTCAAGGTCAAATTACTTTGAAGTTTTTGGTTAAGTTTTTTGGTTAAAAGTTTTTGGTTAAGTTTTTTGGTTAAGTTTTTTGGTTAAAGTTTTTTTCGCGCCCGCTTGCGGAAAGCGCGATATAGTCGGCACTTTGTCGTACGTACGTACGTGTGTCCGGTTAAAGTTTTTGCTTAAGTTTTTTGGTTAAAGTTTTTTGTTATACTATATCTTTTTTTTTTAGTGTCCATGCCTCGCCACAAGGCGCGACATGCAGGCCGCGGCCATCTAGTTACTCAACGTTGGTTAAGGTTTTTAGTCAAGCTTGTAGATGGAATACTATTGTGCATACAGACACCATACTTGGATATCTTTTTCTCATAGGGATGTACATCAATAACCCCTGACCTTTATTTTACCTTCACCTACATTTAACCTTCAATTACTTGGTTAATGTTTATAGTCAAGCTTGTATATGGAATACTTCTGGGCCTACATCAACCATACTTGGACAACTTCATATCCTAATGATGTACATCAATAATCCCTGACCTATATTTGACCTTGACCTACTTTTATCCTTGGATTACTTAGTTATCTCCCCTTGGTTACGGTTTTTAGTCAGCTTGTATATGGAATACTCCTGGGCCTACAGCAACCATACTTGGAAAACTTTATCTCCTAGTGAGTACATCAATAATCCCTTGGTTAATGTTTTTAGTCAACCTTGGTTAAGGTTTTTATGCAGGCCGCAGCCACCTTCTTTGTCAAGCTATGTGTACATCGACAACCCTCGTAGTCGAGCTATGCTGTTCTCCTACAGCTCTTGTTAGTCAAGCTTGTATATGGAATACTCCTGGGCCTACAGCAACCATACTTGGAAAACTTTATCTCCTTGTGACGTACATCAATAATCCCTTGGTTAATGTTTTTAGTCAACCTTGGTTAAGGTTTTTATGCAGGCCGCAGCCACCTTCTTTGTCAAGCTATGTGTACATCGACAACCCTCGTAGTCGAGCTATGCTGTTCTCCTACAGCTCTTGTTAGTCAAGCTTGTATATGGAATACTCCTGGGCCTACAGCAACCATACTTGGAAAACTTTATCTCCTTGTGACGTACATCAATAATCCCTTGGTTAATGTTTTTAGTCAACCTTGGTTAAGGTTTTTATGCAGGCCGCAGCCACCTTCTTTGTCAAGCTATGTGTACATCGACAACCCTCGTAGTCGAGCTATGCTGTTCTCCTACAGCTCTTGTTTGTTGTGTTTTCCGTGGATTTCGGTTTTACAGCTAGGGGAAATTCTGTTAATCTTACTCCCAGACACTATGACTGCTATTTTCTCCCAGACACGGTATGTGCTATTTTCCCTATAATATATAATTATATACACGAGGTGTCGGTGTGTGTTGTATCCAAATGCAGTTGCTGTGCAGAGACTTATAGTCTATTTCAGAAAAATATTTTACAATAAATTTGTATTGCGCTGCCGGTCGTGGGTATCATAGTAAAACAGGCTATTGATTTGAAATCTGGTTCAATCACGCAGACAGGGCATGGTGTGTCATTCCAAACTCACTGATAGCGTAATTCAATCTAATTGGATGCTGAGGTGTGTAGTCGGCATTCTGTTGTGAAATCGTACATGCTGATCTGGGGTGGCCATCACTGAGCGTGAAAAGCATGGCTAGCGGCAGTGGAAATCGCGATCAAACTTTATTTAAGTTTTTTGCGAAAGCTAACATCAATTTTGATGAATACAATCGCATGTAGTGATAGTATTCACTATTGTGAAAAAAACAACACATTGTTTCATGGTATACATGTAAGTTGCAGAGAAATTTGGCAGGATAAGGATTAAAACTATAATTTCAATGATTCTTTGCATGTATACGTGAGGAAAATATATATTTCACCGAGTATAACAAAACAGTCGAACTTGTGCTAGCGACCACTTGTAATAAACGACCAGCTGCTGTAAGCGACCGGTTTGAATCCCGCCCGACGAATTTCCCATAATAACGTACTTGCAATGAACGACCACCTGCTGTCTGCGACCAGCGACCGTATAAATATGGCCCATTCCGTCAAAATACGACGCTTTTAACGACCGTCGGTGACTGTCAGCGCCCATGAAAACACGGCTCGAAACACGGCTATAAGCGGTGGCTATAATCCATAAAACGTGTCGCTGTCAAGTGTAAATGTTACTTGATTGCGACAAACAATGCCGTGTAGCCTACTGTGTGTGTATTGAGGTGTATAGGCGCGTATTGATTTAAGGTAATGTGGCAACCTTGACTGCCTGAGGTTATTTATAGACATTAAGACATTGGAATAACGATTTATAGATCGTGGGAAACTGAATTTGTCATCTGCTGTTACCATATTACAGTCAAACTTGTGTTAAGAGACCACTCAAGGGAACTGCCAAAAGTGGTCTCTTATCGTGAGATTAGATTTATACATCGCGGGGAACTTAAATTGTCGTCTGCTGTTACCATATTAATTACTGAAAAGTATGCTTTGGCAGCACATGTGAATCGTCTCACAATGCAGTCGATCGTTGACAAAAATATCAGAATACACGCTGATGTTAAATGAAGACGATTACCATGTGCTGTCAAAACATGTTTGGAATAGAAATTATTGAGAGAAAAAAAATAGATAATTGTTATCTATCAACCAAATTAATGCACTTGATTCTTAATTGACCTGATCGGTGTAAATCACGGAACTTCAATTACCGAGGAATGGGTTCGTGAGCTAATTAATCCGCTGTGAATAATGTTAACCGTAATTATTGACGAGTGAGATGACCCTTAATTGGCTTGTCGCAAATTATTAATTTGAGTTAATGTGGGCACATATAAACCTGCGAAAAATGCCATTTCGTTACACCAAATTACCACAACGAAGGTGTAACCATGTCTACCAAACGAAAATGCTTGACACTAGAGGACCGTGTGAAGGCACTGAAAATGATGGAAGCCGGGAAGAGTTGTCGGTCCGTAGCCGACCAGATGGGTGTTGGCAAAACCCAGATTCAGTCCATTTTGAAAATACATTCTCATACTTTTATGTTGATTTAATTCCATATTACTATTCAAACTTATGTTTTCCATTGTACATGTTATTACTTTAATAAACATACATATATGTGTATACATGTTATTACTTGACTGTGTTGTCACTGTGTTGTTTTTTATATATCATCCGTGTACCCACTCCACATGGCTGTCCCTATTAAGAGATCACCTCTGTTAAGAGACCACTTTTGGCAGTTCCCTTGAGTGGTCTCTTAACACAAGTTTGACTGTACATTATTTTTCAAAACAAAGTTTTGCTTAAAAAAATGGCTATATTTTACATCAGTATTTAGGTCTCAGATACATATAAAATGCCACCATTGGGCACCATTTTTTCAAAATTTTCACCGGGTAGCATGCCCCCGGACCCCCCTATGAAAATCGCTCGCTATGCTCGCTCAGCTCCGCATCAGTGTTGCCCCTATTTTCAAAAACAAGGGGGGCATATGCCCCCATCTATTATAATTCTGGATGCATCCCTGCGTGTAATCTGCTAAAAAACAGTGACCGTGCATATCCTATTTATAAAACATTCTTAGACGCTTAATATATGTATAGTTGTATCATCGATATAGACGCTTATTTATTGTAACCAAATACGACAGATAGGCTAGCGGTGATTTTGTGGCTGATTTTCCCATTGACGTCTTTGGCATTTTTCAATAATTTTATTGAAAACAGTCCTTGTAAATTATCAGTACGCATATATTTTCAAGCCAATTGATTACTCGATGTTTTAATTGAGTTTTGGTACGCATGGCTTTCAATTTTAATTGGGTTTTCAGATTTTTTGATTGCGTATTTACGCAAATACGCAGCTTATCAAGGCCTCTGCAAGAATATATTTTCTCTTTCATACTGCCCTAAACTTATTGATTTGCCCATCCAATGTAAAATTTCTACCGTTATCATGTAAAAACGTGCTTAGCAGAGACGAAAATTGATGACTTTTTTTGGCATTCCCAAAATAAGTGCTTGTTTGTTTCTGGTGCCATGATACTGCATAAATCGCATAAATTAGAATTTACAATACTGTATTTATATAAATAATCGTTCGTGGCAATAGTTTTCATCAAGCATTTGTAATAGAAATTCCTAAGTTTTGAACATATAGTGCTTCTAAAATACTTCTAAAATACTGTGTATTTACAATTTTTCAATTAATAGTTGTTTCTGAAAACTCTGCATTCCATTTAGTCTGAGCTTTGAAAACAACATTACTAATTTTACTAAGGAAAGTTGTATACATGTATAACATTTTATTACAGTTTGGAAGATTGCACTTTTCTTTAAGGGGTGAAGTAATATTTTGGATGTTTGGATGATAAGTTACTATAGCGGATACTTTGTAGTGTATTTGTGAACTAATGGAATACACTGCAGCTCCATTATAACGCGGTTGCGTATAGCGCGATCTCCATTATAACGCGGGTCTCTCGTGGATCCCAATTTTTTTTTTTAAAAATCGAGAAAAAAAAATCAAAAAAAATCGTCGGACGTCGTAGTCATTGTGTAATTAGTTGATTCGTGATTTCTGTAAGTTTATTCAAACAACGAAGTTCAAAGTCCATGAAAGGATTATTATTAGTATGTTAGCAAATGTAATACCTTTAATCTGACAGGTAATCATGTTAATAGGCATATTTATTAATCAATTCAATTACCTTAATCCCAATTGACATGTATTCGCGAAGTAATGGTCGTATCAAAGGAGCATGCCGACCAATGTAACGCCTGATCAGAAGCTACACTGGTCACAAATCCCATGAGCACCATTTCTCCAGTCACGTAAATGTACCGCTTTTTGTCACCAAGTAATGTCAATGTATCTGTGTTAACACATAATTGTCGCTAATTAAATGGTTTGCGGGGTTTCGATCGCCTTTCTTTTTCTTTACTCCCAGGTGTAATATTTAGCGTTCTATAAATAGACTGGTGTTTCAGCATTATCTGGGTATGGGATCACGTGGTCTATTGTTTACACTGCAGCCCAAGGCAATCTCGCTTAAATCGTAAATTTCATTCATCAATATGACTGTTGCAGTGTAAACAATAGATCACGTGACCCCACATCCTGAGATTATGCACGTATCAACAGCTAATCGTCCGCATGAATAGGCAGGACACATGACCATAGGCATTATTTATTATCAATTAATCCTTTTAAGCGCATGTTGATCGCGAGTAGTATACATTGTAATAAGCGTCTGTCTATCGCGAGCACTATACAACGTAATAAGCATGATTTTATAAATAACTCATATATGTTTAATACATTAATGCAAGTTTGTATGTCATAGGCATTATTAATAATTACTTTAACTTCTGTTCAAATGACATGATTTTATATGGGTCCGTTGCTAATGGAATTCCCGCAATAGTTGGTAACCGAAATGCGGATGATACCAGTAACACGTGCAGTACCAGTACCCGTGCATGTCCCGAAATTTTATAACGCAGTCGGATTCGATCGCGGTTTGAAATCTTGGACCCCGACCTCCACGTTATAATGGAGCTGCAGTGTATAACTATGTTTGTGTAGTTTTTGTCCGATGAATGAATGGGCAGGGCAGGATATGGTAGAACGTCATAATCCCGCATGCGCAGGAATGACGTCATGAGTCGCGCGTTGTGACACAACACGTCATTTTGTAAAATTATGTGTCCCACGTCCAGTTATTTTAGTCCTTTTCTGGAGAGCTTATGGTTGACAGGTTAGATTAAGATGTTTTGTGATATTCTTTGTTAATAGCTTTACGATATTAACACCAACGCACTATAATTACACAATCTGAATCGTGCGAAAATTGTGCCAAAAGTTTATACTTTTCCTGTTTCTGTCCGAATTTTACTTGTCAGTGAGGCTTCAAATCGTCGCATTCCGTAGACTGGATTGTTAATTCCGTTTGATAACTACATATTTATGCTTCTTCATTGACCTCGATGAAAGACATGACGGTGTATTCTTCATTACGATGTAGCTTGTGCGATTTCCTTGCAATTTGAAAATATCACTCCTTTTTCTCTGAACAAAGATTATCAGGCAGCCACCTTGCGGAAATTGTTCTCATTTTCAAACACTTTGTTCAAATTGTATAAAAACATGATTGAGATATGTTGTATGCATGACTAATCTATTCCCGTTTCAGTTGCCCAGCTACATGTATGTCATTTATTTGTATATTTTTCTCAACATTATCTGCGTCTGTAATTAAAATCAGCAGTTCCCATATTTCGTAGTCTCGCGTCCGGCACTGAAAGTAGCCACACATTTTCTGACTGGCTGGTAAAGTAGCACTGGCTCCCTACAGGGCTCCAGATAAGGAACTATTAATTGAGTATTGTCACTCCATCATTTCTGAAGCAATTGGGTATTTCAAAATTTTAATTGTGTAAAATAGAATCGCACTACTGTTTACACATCAGCAGACCGCACTTATTGAATAGTTTGCTTCTAAATGAAAACACATCTTGGTATTTCATTAGAATTGTCTCATTGGAGACAATTCTAATGAAATACCAAGAAGTGTTTTCATGGAAAAATAAGAAAATATGCTATATTTGTTGTCTGTTTATTGTTTTCTATAGCATGAGAAAGATACCACAAAATTTTTCATTGCTTTTTGATACTCACTAATTCTGATTTCAATTTGGTTTTTGGCAATTTTAATTGGGTATTTACGGAAAAACGCACCTTATCTGAAGCTCTGCTTCCTATGAACGCGCTGCCACGTATCACGTATTTCTGCGCTTGTTTTTGTTCTGCTTCCTATGAACGCGCTGCCACGTATCACGTATTTCTGCGCTTGTTTTTGTTCTGCTTCCTATGAACGCGCTGCCACGTATCACGTATTTCTGCGCTTGTTTTTGTCTCGCCCATGAAAGCGGAAAGCGAGACATATGTTTTGCTTTTCCGGAGTCGTCGGTGGTGGCAGCGTCGTCGCCGTATGAACATAGGACTATTCTCGGGGCCCCAGGGTCAAGGTCAAGGCCCCAGGGTCAAGGTCAAGGCGGAACAAGGCGAGACATTTGATTCCGCTGAATTCTTGTACTTTTTATTCCTTCCATTTAAATACACCGCATTTGTTTTTTGTTAGTGTTTCTGACCGCGGTGCCAGACATAACATCATTATGACATCATGTACTGTATCGATGCCATGAGTGTTATGTAAATGTGAATGTTAATGAATGCAAGTACCAAATTTTATTCAAGTTGGACGAGCTGTCAGAAAGATAATGGTTGAGTGACACTACTTATTGACCCACCCTCGTACATTTATGAATGCCCCATAAAATTGTTCAAAGGGAAGTCACTTGTACGTACTTTGGTAATGACAGATTCTGGGATTATTCCCCTTATTGCATCGTAGTATATAACCGAATTTGATTTCAGAAAATCTGAAAGTTTTACACTGACATCACAGTGAAATAGCGCCACTGTTTTCTACCAGTCACAGCCACATGTTGAGAATGCTAAGCTAATGTCTTTTGATATCAAGTTATTCAGGCAAGACAGAAATATGCACAAATTGCAAGATGTTGATTGGTAAAGTTGTCTGCCACATCGAGAATACCGGGACGGCTGATTGTCTTGAAATATTGGGATTAGGGGATTTGTGACCAGTGTAGCTCCTGATTAAATAGCATGCTCCTGTTTTCGAATACAGATTATCCATGAGAGATTGTTATCAGCTTCAATGTCTTCATACATTATTGTTCGTCAAGTTATATAAAAATTCCCACAAAAACAAAATTAATTGCCTCTAAAGGCACTAATAGAGGAAGGTCAGTAAGATGAGTGTGACAGTTGTGTTGTCATCATATAGACCTTCCTTTAACCCTTTCACCCCTAAGTAACTGGAATGGAATATGATATGTTAATTTTGCAACCAATCCAACAGTCACAAAATGGTTTTCAGACTAGTCCATTTATGATAAGGGGGTGTTTTTGTTCTCAAAAATATGAAAATTACTTGCAAAAAAAGCAGATCCTGATGAGACGGCTCTCTACACTGTTTGCCAATACCACTACTCAGACCTGTGGTGTTGATAGGGTTAATAATAGGTCTTATTTCAATATTTCTTTTTGTTATGGCAATTTTTATTATTCATTTGATTTTCTGTTAGTTTCTGAACATAATTAGGAAATTTGTAACCATTTTATCTTCTCTGCCATACTGCATCCACGTATGCTTATATTCCCTCAAAACATATACTGGTAAATAAAGCGAATCACTACTGTCTGTTTCACGAAATCTGCAAAAACCAGGAACCCACTTTTCCAACGTTTCGGCACAAGGCCTTTATCAAGGAATTAGTTTCTACTGAACGCTATGTGGCATCCATTTTAGATTTCACAATGTGGGCAAATTTGGGCAGGTTTTATGAAACAGACAGTACATACATGTATTTAATATCTGCAGCATCATCTTAAAGGTACATGCCCACGCAACAGGTTACACTGTACTACTACTTTTCATTTTCTGTCATGCCTTATATGAGCCATTTGTCTACCCACTAACGAGTTATTTTTAATTACGGCGCATGTTAATTGGTGTTAAATCGCATTTATATGCCACGACCAGAAAGGGTATTTTCCGACCTCGCACTATTTTTACCAATACGCGTCACGTGACACTGTCAATCATATCACATCTTTGACATGCGCAATCTTCCAGGCATGTGGTGGTTGGTTGGGAGCATGTGATGGGTACTGTAATGATCAGGATTCATTCTTACCGCAATCCCAACCTGATATGTCTTTGGCTTTCTTGTATGTGAGACTTGAATCTGGTTATACATTGTACCCCTTATAAGGGTAATTCAATGTAGCAGGTTAAATGCGAGACCTGTTGACCCGGCCGTAAATGACCTTAGCTGTTAACCCTTAGACCGCTACTCACAACAATTGTCGTCTGCTTTTGCTTTTATATCTTGCCTTATTTCTCAATAAAAACATGGTTTGAAAGGACTTCAGAATCATTTCCAATGGAAATTATTCTAAAGTGCTGTCAAAGCATGTTTTTGATGATAAAAATGGAAAATAGAAAATAAACAGCAGACGACAAAAAAATTAAGATAGCGGTGTAGGTTAATAGGCCGTTAAACACCAATAAATCCAATCCATCAATCCTCCAGGCAAGAAGGTAGACACGATCCAGAAGATCTTCGAGTTGATGTTTGACGAGGCGGCGTGGCGGCAACCATCTCTGGTTATCCTTGACGACATGGACCACATCGCCGGGGCGCCAGGCAGTCCGGAGCAGGAGATGTCGGGCGAGGCCCTGTACTCTGCCCGCGTCGCAGAGGGTCAGTATGAATGGATGTTAAACTCCATTCAATCAATCAATTGTACTCGAGTTGGTAGTGGAATTGCGGTCAGTAGTGTGGTTGATAGGGCAAACGTGATATCAAAATTTTGTAACATTTGTAGATCCATATTATGTCCTTTTGCACATGTCCGATTATGATTTAATTATATTGCTAAGGCTTGGTACGGTTTCTTTAGTGATTGAATCGCAAACAACATAGTGCCAGATCAGCCTTTCTCAGTGAGTCACAACGGTAGATTTAATATCTTTGCTGCTGGCATTAACTCTGCTTAACAGACTGAATCAGTTTGATCAGTCAGGCAATTATTATGCCCCCTATGTGATAGCAAAGGGGGCATATTGCGTTGCTCTTGAGGTTCTGTACTTCCATCTGTCCGTCCGTCCGTCCATGTACTTTTACGTAGAAAAGTCAAAAAGTTTGTAAGTTTCTCCAGTTAGAGTCCAGTATGCCACAGGAGCATATCCATGTTTTACAAACATAATGTCTAGTTAGTAGTAGGTCTGATGTGGCATATTATCTGTGACAGCCATGTCTTGGTATCAGACACGTACTCACTCATAGAAGACAGAAGATAGCGTAATGTCTGTTGATATCAATTTTATCAGGCAAGGCCAGGAAACGCATAGGAATTCCAAACCGAGCCTGATAAACTTGACTTCGGTCAGCCACATATCGGCCATATATCTCGGTCAGCCACATATCGGCCATATATCTCGGTCAGCCACATATCGGCCATATATCTCGGTCAGCCACATATCGGCCATATATCTCGGTCAGCCACATATCGGCCATATATCTCGGTCAGCCACATATGTCGCTGTGACTGGAGAAATGGGGCTTATGGGAGTTGTGACCGATGTAGCTTCCGATCATCAAATAGCACACTCCTGTAGCTTGGTAATGGGTTATATTGCTTGTCAGAAGCATGATGGGTGTTTCATTGATGAAATGGCGAACAGTGCGGATCATGATCAGACTGTGCGGATGCACAGGCTGATCTGGAGCTACACTTGTTGCAAAACCCATAAGCTCCATTGCTCCAGTCACAGCCACATATCGGTTTTGAACAGTGTAGAATCTGATCAGCTATCAGTTAAGAATGGGATGATCAAACATGAATAATATTATTGCATAAGCACAACATCATACTTCAAAGCTATGATGATTGCCTAAATTCTAAAACTACCAGTGTCCCCTCACCAGTAGGCAAGAGGGGATATAGTGTTAGTCAATGTATGTGCATACGTACGTGTGTTATCAAACCAATTTTACGTGTTGTGTACAAACCAATTTTAGTGGGAGCTTGATCTGGACGCGACGGGTAATTCAACGATCGGCGTTCATCCTTACCAGAATTCCAACTGGATACCTGGTTTGGCCCTCACATATTTCTTTGGCATTTTGTATGTGAGAGTTGAATCAGGTTTTACCTCTTATATGAGTATTACGATTATTCGTAATTGGATGTTAGTGGAAGGGGCCAAGTGACTTTGGTGTAGTATGGACCTGGCACCAGGTCAGGTTATTCTAATTTCAGGGCTGAACATATTTTTTCTCGATGTAAATGTTCCATTCAGATTTTTGCGATTTTCCCCCCAATGCAGCAGGTTAAAACGGGATCGAACCTGTTTGCCTTACATGACCTTAGCTGTTGATAGGCTGTTAAACACTAATAAACAAACAAACACATTTTAAGAATATTTGGCCACAACGTGTGTCGTCGGATGCTGCTCATTTCGCATACACCCGTGGTCTGAACACACATGGTCAAGGTCACTGAGGACTTATGTACACTTTATTATCCAGCCTGCCAGCGAGGGGATTAACATTATATGTGATACAAGCCCTTGTTTACATATTTATTTTACTAGTGTATTATGATGTTTAATACAGAGTTATTGCACTGCAAAAACCATATTTGAGACATGCATGTGAAATACGTTTACAAAATTTACAATATTTTCTGTAAATGGCGTCAAAAGTTGACAAAATTTTAAAATACATGCAGATGTAATTTGACTTATTTATGAAAAATATTGTATATTTTGTAAACGTATTTAATGAAATTACGCAGATGTCCGAAGGTACAAAATCACATGGCGTGTCTCATTTATCTCGCAGTGTTGAAGGACCTGCTGAGGAAAGACATCCGGAATATGAGCCAGATCTCGGTCCTGGCCACGAGCCGGTCCCGGTCCACGCTCCACCCTATACTGGTGTCATCTCGTGGGACTCACCTAGTGCAGGAAGTCTTCAATATTCCCACACCAAACAAGGTACTGTCATTTCGGCTAATTCTGCGCATCGGCTAGAGTGCAATTTATCACTCACCTAGTGCAGGAAGTCTTCAATATTCCCACACCAAACAAGGTCAAGGTCACAAACTTAGCATGTTCATAAACTTAACGTTGGGGTAAATGTTGTGTAACTTCTGTTTATTTACAGGCAACGCCTTTATATTTCATACAGGGATTCATCTAATGATACTCTATCGTGCTATAGCAAATCCATGATCAACCTCCCACCCCTTTCCCCAATATCAAGGTCACAAACTTAGCACATTCATAAACTTAACTTTGGAGTAAATGTCTTGTAACATCTGTTTCCCAAGATCAAGGTCACAAACTTAGCACATTCATAAACTTAACTTTGGAGTAAATGTCTTATAACATCTGTTTCCCAAGGTCAAGGTCACAAACTTAGCACATTCATAAACTTAACGTTGTGGTAAATGTCTTATAACATCTGTTTCCCAGGGTCAAGGTCACCAACTTGGCACATTCATAAACTTAACGTTGTGGTAAATGTCTTATAACATCTGTTTCCTTTCATGGAACGCCTTGATATTTCATACATGCATTCCTCAGATGGCCCTCTATCATGCTGTAGCAAATCCACAACCCACCACCCAACCCTTACTCCAAGGTCAAGGTCACAAACTTAGCATGTTCATAAAATTAACGTTGGTGTAAATGTTGTGTAACTTCGGTTTCTTTACAGGGAACGCTTTGATATTTCATACATGCATTCATTTGATGATCCTCTATTGTGCTACAGCAAATCCATGACACCCCCCCCCCCCACCCCCCTTTCCCCAAAATCAACATCATAAACTTAACGTTGGAGTAAATGTCTTTTTATAACTTCTGTTTCTTTACAGGGAACGCCTTGCTATTTGATACATTCATAAACTTAATGTTGGGGTAAATGTCTTATAACTTCTGTTTCCTTTCATGGAACGCCTTGCTATTTCATACATTCATAAACTTAATGTTGGGGTAAATGTCTTATAACATCTGTTTCCTTTCATGGAACGCCTTGATATTTCATACATGCATTCATCTGATGATACTCTATCGTGCTATAGCAAATCCATGACCCACCGCCCACCCCTTACCCCAGGGTCAAGGTCACCAACTTGGCACATTCATAAACTTAACGTTGGGGTAAATGTCTTATAACATCTGTTTCCTTTCATGGAACGCCTTGATATTTCATACATGCATTCATCTGATGATACTCTATTGTGCTATAGCAAATCCATGACCCAGCCATTGCCCAGGACCCCGGTTCACCCCACGGGTTCCAAGGTCACCAACTTGGCACATTCATAAACTTAACATTGGGGTAAATGTCTTATAACATCTGTTTCCTTTCATGGAACACTTTGATATTTCATACATGCATTCCTCAGATGATCCTCTATCATGCTGTACACAAAGTAAATCCACAATACACCATCCTAGTCTATAATTTAAAGGCATGAAAAGGGGTGAGATGTGCGTTTTCGTGATGAAAGCAAGAAACTTTGCATACAACCATTTTGAAGTATTCTGAATCCAAAAAAAAAAGGACACAGTCTCGATTTTGCCTAGAACATGTTGAAAATGAGGCCCCAAAAGGGGCCCTAGTTTTTTTATTTAAAAAATCACATTACCAGATAATGTGTTATATAATATAATAAAAACATGTGATTCTAGTATGATTCATGTACAGTTTGTTTGCTCAGTGCATATTTAATATTATTTTTAATGGTTTGCTAAAAAAAGATTTTTTTTTAAAGAGTTTTTTTTTACCAAAATATTACTATTTTTTAAAAACAATAGTTGTTTAAGTTAGTAAGATAACGCATGAAATGAGGCGATAAGTGAGTTTTGTGATATCCACTCATTGCGTAGAACCATTTTGATGTATGCTTAATCCAAAAAAAAGGAGGCACTCTCTATCTCGCATATCTACGCGGAGACATCCGCCAGTGTTCGAGTTAACAACAAATTAACTGAGTGGTTTATATGTAAATCCGGTGTCAAACAGGGAGATAACTGCTCCCCGACATTATTTTCCGTATTTGTTGACGACTTAGCACAAGAAATTCGCCAATTGGGGCTCGGAATAAACGCTGGTGATACGGACGTCTCGATCCTATTATACGCCGATGACATTGTTGTTCTCGCCAAAAATGAATGTTAGACATGCAACGTATTCTGGACACCATACATCAGTGGTGCAAACAGTGGAGGGTGTTGATCAACACGGACAAATCAAAGGTGGTTCATTTCCGTTCTGGTAGGCGGCCTCGCAGTGAATACCAATTTAAAATAGGCAATAATTACCTGGACACAGTGACACAATATAAATACCTCGGAGTAATATTTCATGAGAAAAGCAACTTTAGCGCTAATGTGGACAAACTTGCTAAAGGCGGCGGCAGAGCACTGGGGGCGGTGATATCGAAAATACACACTCTCAAGGAATGCGGATTTAAAACTTACGACAAGCTGTTCTCAACATGTGTGAACACAGTTCTCGATTATAACTCGTCAGTATGGGGATTCAGAGACTACGCTGCTATAGACGCTATCCAGAACCGGGCTATACGATACTTTCTCGGTGTACACCGTTTCACACCGAAATTGGCCATTAATGGAGATATGGGTTGGCTGCCATCACGAGAAAGACGCTGGTGCAACATGGTGAGATACTGGAACAGACTAATCGACATGGACGATGATCGTATCTGTAAAAGAGTGTTTCTATGGGATTATGATAAGTGTAGAAACAACTGGTCATCTGAAATGAAAACAATTCTATCTGCAGTAGGAATGGACTTGCAGTTTGACAACAAATCCAAATGTGACCTAAAACAAGTTCGCATAAAACTGTTTGAATTACATTCAAATGCGTGGCCAGCACAAATTATGAATGTTCCAAAACTCAGGACATAGTCACCTTTAAACGCGAGTATAGCACGGAGCCGTACGTAAAGTTAAATCTGAACCGCAATGAATGCTCAGTGCTATCTCAGTTTAGATGTGGCATATTGCCGTTGAGAATTGAAACTGGTCGATACGTTGGTGAGCCACCCGAAGCAAGATTGTGCAAAATATGTAATAGTGGGCAAATCGAAAATGAGGTACATTTTCTAACACAGTGTAATTGTTACTCCACGTATCGGAATGATCTCTACTCCATAGTGAATGACAGCGCTCACTTCCACTCTTGCAGCAATGACGAACAATTAGTTGTATTATTAACGCAATATCCACGCAGAACTGCGAAATACCTTCTCAAATCATTATACAAACGAAAATCCGTTTTATACATGTGAGCGAAGCAGTGATCAACTGACACAATTGTCCATGCGGGGCATTTAAGGAACACAATAAATGGGATCATGGTCTTTACAATCACGATAAAACCGTTATATGCGCTTGGATCCGGCCACTCAATCAGCTATGTATTCTATCCATATGACGTGGATAGAAACATCGGTGATTGCCTGGTGAACCGCGTAAAAACAGACCAGAATGAGCTGATACGCAGTCTGATCTGTAGTTACAGTGGTGAGAAATACCGCATGGTCGGTTGTGTCAGCGGAACACAACATGTAATATACTATGTTCTTGCTCTATTTATAGATGTATATAAATTATGTTTAGTGTTTAAAGTGACATATAGGCCCATCGGGCCGGGTGTACTTTACGTCAGAATTACTATTGTTAACTGTTTATTGGTTACACATGTCACTATAATAAATAATTTACTTACTTACTTACTTATAACATGCCAAAAAACGAGGCCCCAAAAGGAGGAGACGAATTTAGAAAATTGTAAAATAAGACTTGATGTGTACATTTACAATATTTCAGAAGTGATAATGTTTATGGTTTAGTATTGAAATTGAGTCTATTTATTAAAAAAACATATTTCTTTCATTTTTATCAAAATGTTTAGTGAAAAGAGGCCCATAAAGGGTTATTTAGAACAAATAGTAAAGTATACTCGGATATACAGTATATGTATTGGACATAATTATATATTCAACATTATAACACTAACATTATTAATTTATTAGGTTCATCCTAGTTCATCACATTTTCTATATTTTAAATTTTGCCATACATACAATGTGAGGTAACGATGTGAATTACATATGTGGAGAAACCTAATAGGCCTTATACAGTATCTGAATAAATTAGAATATTGATTCTAACATTATCCGGCTACGTAATGCAAAAGAAACATACTGGTGCCGAATTATGCTGAAGAGCTACTGCTTGAGGGCAGCCAATGGCATGCACATATACATGTACAGGTTCCATGTGATTAGCATGTTCAGTGTTATTTCCACTTTCAACTATTTTTGCCATTTCTACTAATTTGACAGCCAGAGTTGTTCACTTGTACAAGTTATGACCTGTTTTAAACATACATATGTCATACCTGTAATCAGGATGGTGGTAAGATACATTATATTCATGGAATTCTAGGGTCACCTCCAAATAATGCAAAGCAACAGTGAATAGATATCTACTAGTAATATCAACATAACACAACAACAACAACAACAACAACAATTTCTGTTAAACTGAAAGACACTTAATTCATTATTTGTCTATCAATGGTGACATTGAATACGGTGTACATGTTGTACATGAATGTGCCCTTCTGACCTTCTTACCCTATCTCCTAACGTACATGTGGGGTGTGAGAGACTGGTAGGGGGCTGGGGTGGGTCGACCTGTAGCTGACAAGGGGGCTCGATGAGGAGGAATGTTGGTTAGATTGTTGCATAATGTACCTATCAATGTCTTCATCTCTGGGGGGGGGGGGGTGGGGACACCCGGGAAAAATACACATTTTAAAATTGACTGCCTGGATTTAATAAGTGTCCAATTCTCGAGGGTCAGGATTGACTTTCTCCATATAAAACTGTATCTGCAATTTTGTTGGATGTCTAACGTTCGTGGTCATTTTGTTACGCATAAGACACATAATAGATTTTCAGCAATGGCACACGACCAGGTGCACGAACAACAGAACGCAGTCATCAAGGGGGACGGCGGATTTGTGGGCGTCACAGAAAATCCAGATACTCTTCGGAGATGGATGGTTTTCACCCCGGAAGAAATACGAATTATCAAGGAGGCGGATTCTGATACTGACAAATCGCACAGTAAACACCATGAAGAAAACGACGGCACGCAAAAAAGATTTCATTCACAGGTGCGCCAGTTGGTAGATGTTATCGACGAACTGGGTAACCCATTTTCAGAGTGCTCTTCCGACCTACTGTCTTTGGATACGAAGATTATTATTTCGAAAGAAGTTGTTTCGTCAATAGAAACTATTGAGCACATTGGACAATCACAATATGAAACACTAGTAGATGAACGTATTCGTAATAATTCTAGACCAATCAATGATCCAATCGCCAAGAACAATTTTCCTTTGTTCAGTTCTGACCTAAGGAAGTCGTCAGGGAAGAGTAGCAAGATAAACTCTATGAAAAATGACATACAATTGTTCTCAAGACTGTACATCTCGTGTCAAAATCGTGATGGAGATTTAGATGGATTTTTTTAACACGAGAATCATGCTTGGCCACCGTCATTATCTGAAAACAACGTGATGAGAGCTTGCAACAAATCAGAACTGTTGAAATGTCTAGAGCAAACAAATGAAGAACCAGTTGATCAGCCAAATGTGACCTTGAAGATATTAGACGGAGCCGCCATAGTGCAATCTATTGATCCAAAGAAAACTGACAAGAATCTCAAAACCTTTGAAGACTATGCAGATAAGTTGTTTTTGCCATTTCTGCTTAAACAGCTGGAATCGGTCGATCGTCTGATGTTGTTTGGGATGTATATCGCCCTGATAGTCTGAAAGCCTTCACAATACTATGCTGTGGTACGGGATACCTGTTGAGAGTAACTAGAACCACCAATCTTCCTGCAAACTGTAAAACGTTTCTTCGCGTCGATGGGAACAAAACGGCATTGTTTGAGTTCTTGGCTTTGGCAATAGAACATGTGCAAATTTCCCCCGGAAAACAAATGCTTACAACTTTTCGCGATGGTATTCTTTCGAACTCATCTGTCGAAAATGTTGACTACTCAGGGCTCCAGCCATGTTCGCATGAAGAGGCCGACTCTCGCATGATATTGCATGCAAGCGATGCATTTAGACACGGATTCACGGATGTAATGATACAAGCAACCGACACCGATGTTGTAATTCTGGCTGTAGCTGCTGTTAGCATTGTTCCTGGTTGTAAATTGTGGGTGGCATTTGGACATTCAAATGTCACAGCCCCATCTTCTACCCTTGTTCAAATATGTAGCCAGTGCTCCGGAATCCGTCTCTGATGATGTCATTGATTTGCTTTAGAGGTTTGTTGTGCTACTCTACAGTAGAACATTGTCATGCGAAATGGTCAATCTTGCCAGTAAGCAATTATTTGCGCATGGAAATAGGCAAATTTCCAACATCCCTCCAACCAGATCTGCCCTGGACCAACACATTAAAAGAGCTGCTTATCAAGCAGAGCATGTAGGGGGCAGGCTTTGCTCTCGGATCCCAAACTTCCAGACCCTTCTGACTGGGGATGGGCCATGTATGATGGAGTGTGGAAGCCAGTTTGGAGTAAATTGCCAGAGGCTTCCAAATTGTGTTCAGAGCTGGTCAAATGCAGCTGCAGGGCTGCTTGTACGGGATGGTGTAAGTGCATAAATGTACGTTGTAAGTGCATAAATGCAAATCTATCTTGTACTCAGCTATGTCATTGCCGAGGTCTGTGTGATAGAGAATGATATGCAAGAATGTGTTGGCAGTTGGCGTAAACTGTGTAATTGCTATGAAATTATCATAGAGCAGAACAGGAGGTGACTAATTGTGTGTTTGTGACATATGAACTAGAGTAGTGTATGATGTAAATAAGTTTGTACATATGGTACTAGTATTATGAACTCCACATCACATGCGGAGACGTGGATTATGTGAATAATTATGTGTTTACGAGTGAACTCAACATCAGATGTGGCGAAACACTTGATGTGATTAATTCCGTGCTAATGAGAGTAGTACATGTGTATATGAACTTGAGAACATATGCTGAACAATATACATGTATAATGTAGATAGTTCCGCGGCTATCGAACATATACTAGTATGTATATGAACCCAACACCATGATCCGAGTATTACTTGAGGTGGATAAGTGTGTGTATAGCATACACATACTTGTATATGAACTCAACACTATGGGACACGTATTTTATGATGTGGATAAGTATGTGCTTTAATAACATGGTGCCAATAATTCAGTGAGCGTATTATAAACTAAACTTCATATCCCATGTCAGCAATTATCCTGAGACATGCTTGGCTTTGTATATATTTTGATACATTGTTGTATGTGGCAGTGACTGGAGAAATGGGGCCTATGCGGCCAGCGTACTCCCAGATCAGCATGCGCATCCGCGCGGTCTGATCAGGGCAAACACTGTTTGCCATTCAGTCAGTGAAACATCCACCATCCAAATCAAACTGCAAGTGTGCTAGCGGTAATCCCATAAGCACCATTTAAAAACTCCCATAAGCCCCATTTCTCCAGTCACGGCAACAAAAATATGTGTATCCATGTACATGTATGTATAACATTCATAGAAAATACTCAGTGCGATCACTTTTTTATATTTTATATTTTGGATTAAAAAATGCGCTTTTTTGTTATAAAACCACATTTGGGGGCCTCTTTTTTGTCAGAAAATGCAATTAACACACATGCAGTGAATCAGAAAATGCAAATACTATTGTATTAATACAAGAATGACATGACGTTTCACATCCTACACACAAAAGCTATTTTTTCTAGGATTTAAGCTAAATAATACGATTTTCAGTAAAAAGGGGCCTCTTGGGGCCTCTTTTTTAACCAATAATGAACAATAATAAAAGCTATGCCTTGCGAGCTACAAAGAAAACATGATGCACATTAGAATCGCATGTATTTGTTCAATTATATAACGCATTACCTGGTAATGTGAATATTTCAATAACAAATTTAGGGGCCCTTTTGGAGCCTCATTTTCAGCATGTTCTAGGCAAAATCGAGACTGTCTCCTGTTTTTTTTGGATTCAGCATACTTCAAAATGGTTATATGCAAAGTTTGTTGCTTTCATCACAAAAATGCACATCTTTTACCTCTAAATTATAGACTATCCACCCCTTTCCCCAAGATCAACATCATAAACTTAACGTTGGAGTAAATATCTTTTTTATAACTTCTGTTTCTTTACAGGGAACGCCTTGATATTTCACACATGCATTCATCTGATGATACTCTATAGTGCTATAGCAAATCCATGACCCACCCCCCACCCCTTTCCCCAAGGTCAAGATCACAAACTTAGCACATTCATAAACTTAACGTTGGGGTAAATGTCTTATAACATCTGTTTCCTTTCATGGAACACCTTGATATTTCATACATGCATTCATCTGATGATACTCTATCGTGCTATAGCAAATCCATGACCCACCGCCCAGCTATAGCAAATCCATGACCCACTGCCCACCCCTTACCCCAGGGTCAAGGTCACAAACTTAGCACATTCATAAACTTAACGTTGGGGTAAATGTCTTATAACATCTGTTTCCTTTCATGGAACACCTTGATATGTCATACATGCATTCCTCAGATGGCCCTCTATCATGCTGTAGCAAATCCACAACCCACCACCCAACCCTTTCCCCAAGGTCAAGGTCACAAACTTAGCATGTTCATAAACTTAACGTTGGTGTAAATGTTGTGTAACTTCGGTTTCTTTACAGGGAACGCTTTGATATTTAGCCAGGTTTTTTGAAAAAAAATCCAGACTATTGGATTGGCGAAAGCCGGGTGGGCAGGCGGGCGGGCGGTGGGCGGGCGGCGGGCGGGCGGGCGGCGGTCGGCGTCCACAATCAATGTTAAGTTTTCGTGTTTGAGTCCATTTCTTTGTTACTGTACCACCTAGGACCACCAAACTTTCACAGCTTCATAATCAAGGGGTGCCCACCACATATTACTATCCAACATGTTACTTTTTTTTTAACTTGACCCATTTTTTCCGCGCAGTCGACTTAGCCATTTTCAATGTTAAGTTTTCGCGTTTACAATGTTAACTTTTTGTGTTTGAGTCCATTTCTTTGTTACTGTACCACCTAGGACCACCAAACTTTCACAGCTTCATAATCAAGGGGTGCCCACCACATATTACTATCCAACATGTTACTTTGTTTTGAACTTGACCCATTTTTTTCCGCGCAGTCGACTTAGCCATTTTGAATGTTAAGTTTTTGCGTTTACAATGTTAAGTTTTCGTCTTTAAGTCCATTTCTTTGGTACTGTACCACCTAGGACCACCAAACTTTCACAGCTTCATAACCAAGGGGTGCCTACCACATAAAACTATCCAACATGTGACCATTTTTTTTACCTTCACCTATTATTTCTACGTAATTGACTTTTTCAACGTTAACAAAGTTTGTTTGGTTAAAAGTTTTACTATATCTCTGCAACTGCTTCGCCCATTACCTTGAAACTTCACATGGGTGTTTATCATCATCCATATTTTCATTCTACCCCCCAACCGTGCGGCCCCTGTGCCCAATGTCAAGGTCAAATTACTTTGAATTTTTTTGTTAAAGTTTTTTTGTGTACTATATCTCTGCAACTGCTTCACCCATTACCTTGATACTTCACATAGGTGTTTATCATCATTGTCGCACCCTCTTGCAGAAAGCGCGATATCGTCGGCATTTTGGCATACGTCCGTCCGTACGTCCGTGTGTCCGGTTAAAGTTTTTTCGTTAAAGTTTTTCCATCTACTATATCTATTTTTTTAGTGTCCATGCCTCGCCCCAAGGCGCGACATGCAGGCCACGGCCATCTAGTCTACAAAAGTGGGTATAATTATGTTATCCAAGTGTCTATGCTTGGAAAAAACCTGGCCTTCGTGGCTTTGCCTCGTTTCTTGTTCATACATGCATTCATGACCCACCCCCCCCCACTCCTTTCCCCAAGGTCAAGGTCACAAACTTAGCACATTCATACATGCATTCCTCATGTGAATAGCTATCATGCTGTAGAAAATCACCAACTTAGTACGTTCATAAACTTAACTTTGGGTTAAATTTTGTTTTACTTCTGTTTTCAGGGAGTGCATTGATATTTCATACATGCATTCATCTTAATATGCTATATTATGCTATAGCAAACCCACGACCCACCTTGAACCACTGACCCCAATGTCAAGGTCCACCGCACGCTCCTTAACCCAAGGACAAGTTATATAATATTCATGTTTTTTTTATGCAACTGTGCCAAGATTCAGTGAAGGCTGCCAATAGGCGAGCTTCGTTGTCTTCTGACAACTCTTGTTGTTTACACTACCAGATTCGCAGCATTAGCAGACGTTGCAACCTGTGAAACGCGCCTGTGACATCATACATCGCACAATTTATGTCACTTACTGACATCAGAACGTTATGACAATGTACCTGCACAGACTTCATTGAACTTCATTGAATAGTTTTACTGAATATGGGGAGAAATATGCTGTAAAGGTTTTTTGCATTAAAGTTTTTGAGGGGTACATCCGCACAGTCTGATCAGGATCTGCACTGTTCGCCATTCCATCAATGAAACACATCCCATGCTTCTAAAAAGCAATATAGATCGTTATCAGGCTACTGGAGTGTGCTATTTGATCAGGAGCTATACTGATCACAAATTCCGTAAGCCCCATTTCTCCAATCACAGCCACATTTAAGAATGACTAATTTTTGTCGCGCCTGCTTTAGCAGAAGGCGTGAGTATAGTCGCCTCCTTTTCCACCGTCGTTGTCGTCTGCATCGTCGTCATCTGCGTCAACAATGTCTTTCTTCGTCATGATATAACTTTAATATTACTTGACGGATTGCTTCAATATTTGAACACTTGATACATGTGAGCATTTGGAACACACTCATGCCGCCATTAACATGACCTTGACCTGTTTTACCATCACATTTTTGCGGAAATACATAGCCATTTTTTTGGCGTCAAAAAGTTTGTACAAGTTTCTTCATCATGATATGACTTTAATATTACTTGACGGATTGCTTCAATATTTGAACACTTGATACATGTGATCATTTGGAACACCCTCATGCCGCCATTAACATGAACTTGACCTGTTATATCATCACCGTTTTGCGGAAATACATAGACATTTTTTTTAGTCAAAAAGTTTGTACAAGTTATCTTTATCATGATATAACTTTAATATTACTGGACAGATTGCTTCAATATTTGGACACTTGTGAGCATATGGAATACACTCATACTGCCATTAACATAACCTTGACCTTTTTCGTGTTTAAAGCATGCACTTCTCTGATAGTTTTGATGATGCTTACTTTAGCACATGCCCATGATCATGTTACGGTCAAATGCCTTGGCAGGCGCGACCCTGTTTCTGTGGTGGAATTCTTGTGAATGACAAGTACCAATATTGTGAAATGATCTGATCTATGACAATAGAAATTGTTGGGAATCTGGCTGCAGGCAGAGGAAACCCCGCTACATGTGGCCCAGTGACCAGATATATTGGGTTTGTGGGATTTGTGACCAGTGTGACTCCTGTAGCCTGATAACAATCTAATTCGCTTGTCAGAAGCATGTCGGGTGTTTCATTGACTGAATGACGAACGGTGTAGATCTTTATCAGACTGTGCGGATGCACAGGCTGACCAGGACCTACACTGGTCGCAAATTCGATAAGCCCTATTAATCCAGTCACAGCCAGAAATAAACGAGCACACATGTAGCCAGAAGAAGAATACCATTGAGATCAGTGTAGGCTCAGATCAGAGGCTACATTGGGTGAATGTGGTCAGTTGGTTCAGAGCATGAGAAGGGTAATTGTATCCCCCGGACTCCGTCGGGGGATACTATGGATTTGACAGCGCGCCGGGTCCGCGTCCGCGTCCGCCGCAGACACTTCTTGTCCGGAGCATAACTCGAACACCCTTTGGAATATGTTCATGAAACTTCACACATGCATAGACCACGACCCGAAGGTGTGTCGCGCACAAGAATGACAACTCTTGCATAGCTAATTTTTGAGTTATCTCCCTTTTTTGTTTCTCACACTGATTTCGTGTCCGGAGCATAACTCCACCACCCTTTGGAATATTTTCATGAAACTTCACACATGCATAGACCACGACCCGAAGGTGTGTCGCGCACAAGAATGACAACTCTTGCATAGCTAATTTTTTAGTTATCTCCCTTTTTTGTTTCTCGCACTGATTTCGTGTCCGGAGCATAACTCCACCACCCTTTGGAATATTTTCATGAAACTTCACACATGCATAGACCACGACCTGAAGGTGTTTAGCGCACAAGAATGACAACTCTTGCATAGCTAATTATTGAGTTATCTCCCTTTTTTGTTTCGCGCACTGATTGACCATAACTCGACCACCCTTTGGAATATTTTTATGAAACTTCACACATTCAATTAGACCACGAACCGAAGGTGTGTCATGCACAAGAATGACAACTCTTGCATAGCTAATTTTTTAGTTATCTCCCTTTTTTGTTTTCGCGCACTGATTTCCTGTCCGGAGCATAACTTGACCACCCTTTGGAATATTTTCATGAAACTTCACACATGCATAGACCACGACCCGGAGGTGTGTTGCCCACAAGAATAACAACTCTTGCGTAGCTAATTTTTGAGTTATCTCCCTTTTTTGTTTTGCGCACTCTACAAACTGGACAATAATGCATGAAGACCCGTTTTCTCGTCTGCTCTGTACACCTTTTCTCGTGTGCTCTGTACACCTTACCTGTAGAGAGAACAATAGAGACTGGGAGAACCATTCACCTGTCCATGTGCTGCATGTGCTAGCATGTGCAGATGTCCAGTCTTGACCACAGGTAATTTATACAGGTTACTACATTGGATATTACATTTCCGTAAACTGTGTTGAAAATATTGTGGCATTATGTGGACCTGTGCAGATATATGTAGATAAATATAGGACTATTAAAAAAAAATTCTGGGCTCCAGTAGCAAGCATTATTATTTTTAAACTTTTTTTTTCCATTTTTTTTTTTTCATTTTTTTTTTCAAATTATTTTTCAATTTTTGTCTAGTAGCATAAGGTCGTAATTGCTATATACAGACTATTCACCTGTGCATGTGCTAGCATGTGCAACTGACCACTGACCACTTACAGGTAATTTATACAGGTAAATGATTATATTACATTTCCGTAAACTGTGTTGAAAATATTGTGGCAATATGTGGACCTGTGTATATATGATATGTAGATAAATATAGGACTATTAAAAAACATTCTGGGCTCCAGTAGGGAGCATTATTCTTTTATATTTTTTAACTGACCACTAACTTATTACAGGTAATTTATACAGGTACATTATTACATTTCCGTAAACTGTGTTGACAATATTGTGGCAGTATGTGGACCTGTGCAGATATATGTAGATAAATATAGGACTATTAACAAAAATTCTGGGCTCCAGTAGCGAGCATTATTATTTTATTTTTTTTTGTATATTACATTTCCGTAAACTGTGTTGAAAATATTGTGGCATTATGTGGACCTGTGCAGATATATGTAGATAAATATAGGACTATTAAAAAAAAATTCTGGGCTCCAGTAGCAAGCATTATTATTTTTAATTTTTAAACTTTTTTTTTCCATTTTTTTTTTTTATTTTTTTTTCTTCAAATTCTTTTTCAATTTTTGTCTAGTAGCATGAGGTCGTAAGTGCTATATACAGACTATTATCATATAATAAAACAATTATTGACTAGTGAGCCATAGAATATAATCTGATATTCTATGTCTCACTAGTCAATAATTGTATAATATGTTTGGGCCAGTGAAAATTGCTTTCGGGTCCAGGCTCGAGGTCAAGGCGGGACAAGGCGAGGCATCTGATTCCGCGGAATTCTTGTTTACTTATCTCCCTTTGTTGTTTCGTGCTCTGATTTTGTATCCAGAGCATAACTCGAACACCCTTTGGAATATTTTTATGCCCCACCATGATAGTGGCGGCGGCATTTAGTGTTACCCTTGTCCGTCCGTCCGTCCGTCCGTCCGCACACACGAATGGGTACTTGTTGTAAGCGTACGGGGATCTTATTGGGTAGGGTTAGGATAGTGTTGGGTACTCGTGTTGGGTATTTTTATACAGTAAAAACCCAACAAGTATTCATTCATAGGAACGTGCGTCCCGTCCTCCCGTCCTCCCGTCCGTCCGTCCGTCCGTCCGTCCATCACAAAACTTTAACACTCGGGTAAATGTCTCATAATTTCTTCATCCTTCGACCGATCTGCTTCATATTTCATATACACATTGCTCTGATGGTTCACTACCGCCCTGTGCCAAATCCACGTTCGTCCTGCCCCCGCCAAGCCCAGGGTCAAGGTCACATACTTGGTGCTTCAAAAACTTTAACGCTCGGGTTAATATCTTATAATTTCTGTTTTCTTTCACGGATCAGCTTCATATTTCATATACACATTGCTCTAATAGTCCTCTACCGCCCTGTGCCAAATCCACGTTCGTCCTGCCCCCGCCAAGCCCAGGGTCAAGGTTACATACTTGATGCTTCAAAAACTTTAACGCTCGGGTAAATATCTTATAATTTCTGTTTTCTTTCACGGATTAGCTTCATATTTCATATACGCATTGCTCTAATGGTCCTCTACCGCCCTGTGCCAAATCCACGTTCGTCCTGCCCCCGCCAAGCCCAGGGTCAAGGTCACATACTTAGTGCTTCAAAAACTTTAACGCTCGGGTAAATATCTTATTCTTTCTGTTTTCTTTCATGGATCATCTTCATATTTCATATACGCATTGCTCTAATGGTCCTCTACCGCCCTGTGCCAAATCCACGTTCATCCTGCCCCCGCCAAGCCCAGGGTCAAGGTCACATACTTGGTGCTTCAAAAACTTTAACGCTCAGGTAAAAGAAAATTTTGACTTGGAATTTGGCCTCATTTATTATCAAAGCGATGTGTGTGACATCCGTGTTCTATGAACACATTTTCTAGTTTATTAAACTTCACACATGCATAGAAGACGACCCAAAGGTGTGTCGCACGTAAGAATGACAACTCTTGTGTCGTTAATTTCTTAGTTATCTCCCTTTGTTGTTTCGTGCACTGATTTCGTGTCCGGAGCATAACTCGAACACCCTTTGGAATATTTTCATGAAACTTCACACATGCATAGACCACAACCCTAAAGGTGTGTCACACAAGAATGACAACTCTTGCATCACTAATTTTTTAGTTATCTCCCTTTGTTTTTTCCGTCACTGATTTTGTCTCCGGAGCATAACTCGAACACCCTTTTTTCAAACTACTTGTGTATCTAGGGAGGGGGATACACATGCGCTTGTCGACAAGCGTCCATTTCTAGTTAACGATGGGGTTCATCCTTACCGGAATCCCGATATCTCGTGTCTGGTTTTGGCTTCCTTGTTTCTTGAGAGTTGAATCCGGTGATACCAATTATTAAGGTAGTAAGATTAGTACTAATCATATTGCTTTAGGGACTGGGGCTAAGTGACTCTGGTGTGGTGAGGACTTGGAACAATTTCAGAATATTCTAATTTCAGGGCTGAATATGTATTTTTTATGCAAATAGTCAGTTCTGATGTTGGTATTTTCTCACCATCCGTACAGGTGAAATACGGCAATCATCCCATTAAACTGGCCGAAAATAACCTAAGCGGGTGACAGACCATTAAACACCATTATAATTAAATAAATACACTGGGTGTGAAAGGTTTGTCAACTTCATTTACAGTAAATATCACAGTATCTGTACATATATTTCACGAAAATTTGCACATGTTCTTTAAAGGGACATGCCCACACAGTAGGCACAAAATGTTCCTTATATCAGAGACATCATCAGGGACATTTTATGGCAAAATAAACATTCATTCACGATTACCCCACATATTGATTATATATTTTATATCAGACATAAATTCCCACACTGATATCAGGGGCGATAACCGTGTTTCCTTAAACTGTTAACGGACATTACTATTTATTCTCTGTATTTATTTTTTGATGTGCAATGATCGTACTTTATAATCTGTAGAAAATATTATTGTTTTAGGTGACACAGTACAAATAATTAAAAAATATCATGCCTCATTTGCATATGAAAATAGCCTTATACCACCGCGCGTCACTAACAGTAAAATAAATATTACTAAATGATTATATCTGTAGTGGAATCGTGACACAAGTATACACTTATTTAATTCCTATAAAGAACAGTTTGTGCCGGCTGAGTGGGCATGTACCTTTAATAGGTTCAAAATCACATGGTGTGTCTCGTATTACATTCATATCTGTGGTGGCTGATCGGGCGAACGTGAAGGCGTAAATTAACGGTAGGGGTTCCTCCTGATAGGAATCACGATTTGCCTGGTTTGGCCCTCAGGTTTTGTTACCTGGGAGTTGAATGGGTTACTGCCCATTATAAAAGTAGTAAGATTATTACTGATCCTACTGCTTTTGGGAGGGGGCCAAGTGATTCTGGTGTGGCGAGGACCTGGCATCAGATCAGGATTATTCTGATTTCAGGGCTGCATATATAGTTTTTATACGCCCGTTTGAAAAAAACGGGACGTGTTATGTATTCATCTTGTACAGGCGGGCGGGCTGAAGAAGCCTATTGATTTTCAAATATTTCCGATGACTTATTTGCCCTTGGCGGCCATTTTTAGCTCGACTATTCGAAGAATAAGTAGAGCTTATGTTGTCACCCCGGCGTCGGCGTCACCGTCACGCCTTGTTAGCTTGACTATTCGAAGAATAAGTAGAGCTTATGTTGTCACCCCGGCGTCGGCTTCGGCGTCACCGTCACGCCTTGGTTAAGGTTTTTAGTCAACCTTGTATATGGAATACTACTGGCCCTACACCCACCATACTTGGACAACTTCATCTCCTAGTGATGTACATCAATAACCCCTGATCTATATTTGACCTTCACCTACATTTCCTCTTGAATTACTTAGTTAATTCCCCTTGGTTAAGGTTTTTAGTCAACCTTGGTTAAGGTTTTTAGTCAAGCTTGTACATGGAATACTATTGTGCATACAGACACCATACTTGGACAACCTTTTCTCATAGGGATGTACATCAATAACCCCTGGTCTATATTTGACCTTGACCTACATTTCCTCTTCAATTACTTAGTTAATTCTCTTTGGTTAAGGTTTTTAGTCAACCTTGTAGATGGAATACTCCTGGCCCTACACCAACCATAATTGGACAACTTTATCTCCTAGTGATGTACATCAACAACCCCTGACCTATATTTGACCTTGACCTACATTTAACCTTGAATTACCTAGTTAATTCCCCTTGGTTAAGGTTTTTAGTCAACCTTGGTTAAGGTTTTTAGTCAAGCTTGTACATGGAATACTATTGTGCATACAGACACCATACTTGGACAACCTTTTCTCATAGGGATGTACATCAATAACCCCTGATCTATATTTGACCTTGACCTACATTTCCTCTTCAATTACTTAGTTAATTCTCCTTGGTTAAGGTTTCTAGTCAAGCTTGTATATGGAATACTCCTGGCCCTACACCCACCATACTTGGACAACTTCATCTCCTCGGGATGTACATCAATAACCCTTGATCTATATTTGACCTTGACCTACATTTGACCGTGACCTACATTTGACCTTGACCTACATTTCCTCTTGAATTACTTAACCCCTGATCTATATTTGACCTTGACCTACATTTCCTCTTCAATTACTTAGTTAATTCTCCTTGGTTAAGGTTTCTAGTCAAGCTTGTATATGGAATACTCCTGGCCCTACACCCACCATACTTGGACAACTTCATCTCCTCGGGATGTACATCAATAACCCTTGATCTATATTTGACCTTGACCTACATTTGACCGTGACCTACATTTGACCTTGACCTACATTTCCTCTTGAATTACTTAGTTAATTCTCTTTCGTTAAGGTTTTTAGTCAAGCTTGTAGATGGAATACTCCTGGCCCTACACCAACCATACTTGGACAACTTCATCTCCTAGTGATGTACATCAACAACCCCTGACCTATATTTGACTTTGACCTACATTTAACCTGGAATTACTTAGTTAATTCCCATTGGTTAAGGTTTTTAGTGAAGCTTTCTACATGGAATACTATTGTGCATACAGACACCATACTTGGACAACCTTTTCTCATAGTGATGTACATCAATAACCCCTGATCTATATTTGACCTTGACCTACATTTCCTCTTGAATTACTTAGTTAATTCCCCTTGGTTAAAGTTTTTAGTCAACCTTGTAGATGGAATACTCCTGGCCCTACACCAACCATACTTGGACAACTTTATCTCCTAGTGATGTACATCAACAACCCCTGACCTATATTTGACCTTGACCTACATTTAACCTTGAATTACCTAGTTAATTCCCCTTGGTTAAGGTTTTTAGTCAACCTTGGTTAAGGTTTTTAGTGAAGCTTGTACATGGAATACTATTGTGCATACAGACACCATACTTGGACAACCTTTTCTCATAGGGATGTACATCAATAACCCCTGATCTATATTTGACCTTGACCTACATTTCCTCTTCAATTACTTATTTAATTCTCCTTGGTTAAGGTTTTTAGTCAAGCTGGTATATGCAATACTCCTGGCCCTACACCCACCATACTTGGACAACTTTATCTCCTAGTGATGTACATCAACAACCCCTGACCTATATTTGACTTTGACCTACATTTAACCTTGAATTACTTAGTTAATTCCGCTTGGTTAAGGTTTTTAGTCAACCTTGGTTAAGGTTTTTAGTCAAGCTTTCTACATGGAATACTATTGTGCATACAGACACCATACTTGGACAACCTTTTCTCATAGCGATGTACATCAATAACCCCTGATCTATATTTGACCTTCACCTACATTTCCTCTTCAATTACTTAGTTAATTCTCTTTGGTTAAGGTTTTTAGTCAACCGTGTAGATGGAATACTCCTGGCCCTACACCAACCATACTTGGATAACTTTTTCTCATAGGGATGTACATCAATAACCCCTGACCTATATTTTACCTTCACCTACATTTAACCTTGAATTACTTGGTTAATGTTTATAGTCAAGCTTGTATATGGAATACTCCTGGGCCTACATCAATCATGCATGGACAACTTCATCTCCTAGTGATGTACATCAATAATCCCTGACCTATATTTGACCTTGACCTACTTTTATCCTTGGATTACTTAGTTATTTCCCCTTGGTTAAGGTTTTTAGTCAAGCTTCTATATGGAATACTCCTGGGCCTACAGCAACCATACTTGGAAAACTTCATCTCCTAGTGATGTACATCAATAACCCCTGACCTATATCTGTCATTGACCTACATTTAACCTTGAATTACTTACTTAATTTCCCTTGGTTAAGTTTTTTAGTCAACCTTGGTTAAGGTTTTTATGCAGGCCGCAGCCACCTTGTTTGTCAAGCTATGTGTACATCGACAACCCTCGTAGTCGAGCTATGCTGTTCTCCTACAGCTCTTGTTATGTTTCGCACTCTGTATCCTTGTCCACGCAATAACTCAAGTTCTACTTCACCACTCGTAACCAAAATTTATATATATATGTTTATCACGGCAAGACGAAGAAGCCTATTGATTTTGAAAAATTTCCGATAACTTATCTCCCCTTGGCGCCAATTTTTAATTTTCGCACTCTGTATCCTTGTCCACGCAATTACTCAAGTTCTACTTCATTGATCGTAACCAAATTCGGTATGCATGTTTATCATGGCAACACAAAGAACCATATTGATTTTGAAAATTTTTCAATACTTATCTCCCCTTGGCAGCCATTTTTAATTTTCGCGCTCTGTATCCTTGTCCACGCAATAACTAAAGTTCTACTTCACCGCTCATAACCAAATTCGGTATACATGTTTATCACGGCAAGACGAATAAGGCTATTGATTTTGAAAAATTTCCGATGACTTATCTTCCCTTGGCGGCCATTTTTAGCTCGCCTGCACAAAGTGCATAAGAGCTTATGGCATACCCCCGGCGGCGTCGGCGTCGGCGTCGGCGTCGGCGTCGGCGTCAGCGTCGTCCACAAACTTAACGTTGGGTAAATGTCTTATAACTTCTGTTTCCTTTCATGGAACACCTTGTTATTTCATACATGCATTCCTCAGATGACCCTCTATCATGATGTAGCAAATCCATGACACACCACCCAACCTTTACCCCAAGGTCAAGGTCACAAACTTAGCACATTCATAAACTTAACATGGGGTAAATTTCTTATAACATCTGTTTCCTTTCATGCAACGCCTTGATATTTCATACATGCATTCCTCAGATGACCCTCTATCATGCTGTAGCAAATCCATGACCCACCACCCAACTCTTACCCCAAGGTCACAAACTTAGCACATTCATAAACTTAACATGGGGTAAATTTCTTATAACATCTGTTTCCTTTCATGCAACGCCTTGATATTTCATACATGCATTCCTCAGATGACCCTCTATCATGCTGTAGCAAATCCATGACCCACCACCCAACCCCTACCCCAAGGTAAATGTCACAAACTTAGCACATTCATAAACTTAACGTTGGGATAAATTTCTTATAACATCTGTTTCCTTTCATGGAACGCCTTGATATTTCATACATGCATTCCTCTGATTACCCTCTATCATGCTGTAGCAAATCCATGACCCATCACCCAACCCTTACCCCAATGTCAAGGTCACAAACTTAGCACATTCATAAACTTAACGTTGGGGTAAATTTCTTATAACATCTGTTTCCTTTCATGGAACACCTTGATATTTCACACATGCATTCCTCAGATGACCCTCTATCATGCTGTAGCACATCTACGACCCACCACCCAACCCTTACCCCAAGGTCAAGGTCACAAACTTAGCATGTTCATAAACTTAACGTTGGGGTAAATGTTGTGTAACTTCTGTTTCTTTACAGGGAATACCTTCATATTTCATACATGCATTCATCTGATGAAACTCTATCGTACTATAGCAAATCCATGACCCACCTCCCACCCCTTTCCCCAAGGTCAAGATCACAAACTTAGCACATTCATAAACTTAAATGTCTTATAACATCTGTTTTCTGTCATAAAACGCCTTGATATTTCATACATGCATTCCTCAGATGACCCTCTATCAAGCTGTAGCAAATCCACGACTCACCACCCACCCCTTTCCCCAAGGTCAAGGTCACAAACTTAGCACATTCATAAACTTAAAAATAACGTTGGGGTAAATGTCTTATAACATCTGTTTCCTTTCATGGAACGCCTTGATATTTCATACATGCATTCCTCAGATGACCCATCATGCTGTAGCAAATCCACAACCCACCACCCAACCCTTGCTCCAAGGTCAATGTCACAAACGTAGCATGTTCATAAACTTAACGTTGGGGGTAAATGTGGTGTAACTTCTGTTTCTTTACAGGGAACGCTTTGATATTTCATACATGCATTCATCTGATGATCCTCTATTGTGCTACAGCAAATCCATGACCCCCCCCCCCCCACACCCCTTTCCCCAAGATCAACATCATAAACTTGACGTTGGAGTAAATGTCTTTTTATAACTTCTGTTTCTTTACAGGGAACGCCTTGATAAGGTCGAGGTCACAAACATAGCACATTCATAAACTTAACGTTGGGGTAAATGTCTTAACATCTGTTTCCTTTCATGAACGCCTTGATATTTCATTCATGCATTCATCTGATGAAACTCTATCGTGCTATAGCGAATCCATGACCCACCGCCCACCCCAAATGTCTACAGCAAATCCATTACCCACCCCCCCCAACCCTTTTCCCCAAGGTCACAAACTTAGCACATTCATACATGCATTCCTCATGTGAATAGCTATCGTACTGTAGAAAATCACCAACTTAGTGCATTCATAAACTTAACGTTGGGTTAAATTTTGTTTTGCTTCTGTTTTCAGGGAGCGCATTGATATTTCATACGTGCATTCATCTTAATATGCTATATTATGTTATAGCAAACCCACAACCCACCTTGCACCTCTGACCCCAATGTCAAGGTCCACCGCATGCCCCTTAACCCAAGGTCAATTATATATAATATTCATGTTTTTTATGCAACTGTGCCAAGTTTGAGTGAAGGCTGCCAACAGGCGAGCTTCGTTGTCTTCTGACAACTCTTGTTAATTTTCGCACTCTGTATCCTTGTCCACACAATAACTCAAGTTCTACTTCACCGATCGTAACCAAATTCGGTATACATGTTTATCATGACAAGACAAAGAACCCTATTGATGTTGAAAAATTTCCGATACTTATCTCCCCTTGGCAGCCATTTTTAATTTTCGCGCTCTGTGTCCTTGTCCACGCAATAACTCAAGTTCTACTTGACCGATCATAACAAAATTCGGTATACATGTACCTGTTTATCACGGCAAGTCGAAGAAGCCTATTAATTTTGAACATTTTCCGATAATCATCTTCCCTTGGCAGCCATTTTTAATTTTCTCAGTTCTGTATCCTTGTCCCCGCAATAACTAAAGTTCTACTTGACCGATCATAACCAAATTCATTCGGTATACATGTTTGTCACGGCAAGACGAAGAATTATCAAGTCAAGATGAGTTATCTCCCTTTGTTGACTGGCCTTGCCTCGACGGGCGTATATTGTGACCTTCGGCTCTCTTGTTAATTTTTGCACTCTGTATGTATCCTTGTCCACGCAAGAACTCAAGTTCTACTTTACCGAATATAACCAAATTCGGTATACATGTTTATCATGGCAAGACAAAGAAGCCTATTGATTTTGAAAAATTTCCGATACTTATCTCCCCTTAGCAGCCATTTTTAATTTTCACACTCTGTATCCTTGTCCACGCAATAACTCAAGTTCTACTTTACTGATCATAACCAAATTCGGTATACATGTTGATCATGGCAAGACAAAGAAGCCTATAGATTTTGAAAATTTCGATACTTATCTCCTCTTGGCGGCCATTTTTAATTTTTGGACTCCGTATCCTTGTCCACGCAATAAGTCGAGTTCTACTAGACGGATCATAACCAAATTTGGTTTACTTGTTTATCACGGCAATATGAGTTATTTCCCTTTGTTGACTGGCCTTGCCTCGACGGGCGTATATTGTGACCTTCGGCACTCTTGTTTTATTTTAAATATTCAGTTTTGATTTTGGGATTTTCCCCCCATTTGTACATGTACTTGAACATGTACATATACGTGTGCAGGTAATACATGTATATGGGATTTAGTACTAAACCCATTGACCAGGCCTTAAATGACCTTAGCTGTTGATAGGCCATTAAACCCCAACAAACAAACAAACATTCATATCTACAGGCACAGCGTGCTGAGATCCTGATCACGATTCTAGAGATGAAGACAACGATATCCGACACGGCCCTGAAGTTGCTGAACATCGACCGAATTGCCGCAAAGACGGAAGGATATGTGGCACGGGACTTGCTCAATATCATACACCGAGCCGTGCATGCCCATGTCCTCACCAGGGGCAGTGGTGAGTGTTATTGTCAAGGCAGTTTCACGAGGAACATCCATTTCTATCAGTTAACCCTTTCACTCCTAAGTAACTGGAATGGATATTTATATGTTAACTTTCCAACCAATCCAACCGTCGCAAAATGATTTTTAGACTTGTACATTTATGAAAAGGGGGTGTTCTTGTTCTCAAAAATATGAAAATTACTTGTAAAAGGTGCAGATCCTGATGAGCCGGCTCATATGGATCTACACTGTTTGCCAATACCACTATACAGTAACTGGAATGAATTTTTATAAGTTAACTTTCCGACCAATCCAACCAATTGCATTGGCTTCATACATACTGGTTTATAACAATTGATCATATCTGAATTCCAGTCTATGTACATTATCAAAACTAGTTTTACTCATTGGTTGAGCGACACCACATCACACAAAATTACCGAATGATACCGGTGTAGTGATGCAATGTAAACAAGCCATGCTCATTTTGTCGCATACAATTTTCATCAATAAAATGTTTGATTGGCTAGCATCTCTATATGACCTTAGCTGTCGTCGGGATGTTAAACCCATTCACTTTCACTCTTGATTGACTTGTGATAGAGCCGTCTCTATATGACCTTAGGTGTGGCAGGGATGTTAAACCCATTAACTTTCACTCTTAATTGACTTGTGATAGAGGCGTCTCTATATGAGATTAGCTGTTGTAGGGATGTTAAACCATTCACTTTCACTCTTGATTGACTTGTGATAGAGCCGTCTCTATATGACCTTAGCTGTTGCAGGGATGTTAAACCATTCACTTTCTCTCTTGATTGACTTGTGATAGAGACATCTCTATATGACCTTAGCTGTTGTAGGGATGTTCAACCCATTCACTTTCTCTCTTGATTGGCTTGTGATAGAGACATCTCTATATGACCTTAGCTGTTGTAGGGATGTTCAACCCATTCACTTTCTCTCTTGATTGGCTTGTGATAGAGCCGTCTATATGACCTTAGCTGTTGCAGGGACGTTAAACCATTCACTTTCACTCTTGATTGGCTTGTAATGGAGACGTCTCTATATGACCTTAGCTGTTGTAGGGATATTAAACCCATTCAGGAGAAGAATTCACATAAGTGTAAAAGCTTGTTTTCTAATCCTGTTCTCAATTGTATGTATGTATATATCACTTGCCACAACTTGAAATAAATATTGTTTAAACTAAACCCATTCACTTTCACTCTTAACTGACTTGTGATAGAGCCGTCTCTATATGACCTTAGCTGTTGCAGGGATGTTAAACCCATTCACTTTCACTCTGGATTGACTTGTGATAGAGACGTCTCTATATGACCTTAGCTGTTGTAGGGACGTTAAACCCATTCACTTTCACTCTTGATTGACTTATGATAGAGGCGTCTCTATATGACCTTAGCTGTTGTAGGGATGTTAAATCCATTCACTTTCACTCTGGATTGGCTTGTGATAGATGCGTCTCTATATGACCATAGCTGTTGCAGGGACATTAATGATTGGCTTGTGATAGAGCCGTCTCTATATGACCTTAGCTGTTGTATGGATGTTAAACCCATTCACTTTCACTTTGGATTGACTTGTGATAGATGCGTCTCTATATGACCATAGCTGTTGCAGGGACATTAATGATTGGCTTGTGATAGAGCCGTCTCTATTATGACCTTAGCTGTTGTATGGATGTTAAACCCATTCACTTTCACTTTGGATTGACTTGTGATAGAGACGTCTCTATATGGCCTTAGCTGTTGTACGGATGTTAATCCCATTCAATTTCACTCTCGATTGACTTGTGATAGAGACGTCTCTATATGGCCTTAGCTGTTGTAGGGACGTTAAACCCATTCACTTTCTCTCTTGATTGGCTTGTGATAGAGCCGTCTCTATATGCCCTTAGCTGTTGCAGGGATGTTAAACCCATTCGCTTTTACTCTTAATTGACTTGTGATAGAGCCGTCTCTATATGACCTTAGCTGTTGCAGGGATGTTAACCCATTCACTTTCACTCTTAATTGACTTGTGATAGAGCCGTCTCTATATGACCTTAGCTGTTGCAGGGATGTTAAACCATTAACTTTCATTCTTAATTGACTTGTGATAGAGCCGTGATGTTAAACCCATTGACTTTCACTCTTAATTGGCTTGTGATAGAGCCGTCTCTATATGACCTTAGCTGTTGCAGGGACGTTAAGCCCAGTCACTTTCACTCTGGATTGGCTTGTGATAGAGGTGTCTCTATATGACCATAGCTGTTGCAGGGACGTTAAACCCATTCACTTTCACTCTGGATTGGCTTGTGATAGAGGCGTCTCTATATGACCTTAGCTGTTGTACGGATGTTAACCCCATTCACTTTCAATCTTGATTGACTTGTGATTGAGGCGTCTGTATATGACCATGGCTGTTGTAGGGACGTTAAACCCATTCACTTTCACTCTGGACTGACTTGTGATAGAGGCGTCTCTATATGACCTTAGCTGTTGTAGGGATGTTAAGCCCATTCACTTTCTCTCTTGATTGGCTTGTGATAGAGCCGTCTCTATATGACCTTAGCTGTTCAAGGGATGTTAAACCCATTCACTTTCACTCTTAATGGACTTGTGATAGAGCCGTCTCTATATGACCTTACACTCCCGCCTGCGATTCTCTTACCAAGAATTGCAATCCAGCGGTCCTTGAATTGCAATTCGTCCCCTCTGAAATTGCAGTCTAATTGTGGTCCAATCGCGGTCCCGTTTTTGCGGTCATTCTTTCGCAATACCGTTTGTGCGGTCATTCTTTCGCTATTTCGCCATAGCAAGGTCTGGCGCTTCTTTCTTCTTTCTTCCGCCTTTGTCGAAATTAAAGACCATTCGGTTATTGATCTAATTTCATAAAAAATGTTAACTGCCATGAACACACATAAAGCGGATAAAACAATTTGACTTTAAGAAACGTAACATGATTCTAGTCATGCTACGGGTTATTTCATTAAATCAGATAGAGTATATTCAAAAATAGCTGAAATTATGCCAAACTCAAATTTTGTAAAAAAATTCCCGATAGGCGGCCATTACGTTGCCTTGATACGCAAGAGGGCAAACTTGATTAAGCTAAAATTGGGTTTGGAAAGACTCGTCCGGGGCATCCCTAATTACGATAAACAAAATAATATAATATGTGAAATATATACACCTAATTCTACTATTTATGTATATTTTATTGGATTTTAAATGGCTAAATACAGATAGGAAAATATATCTTTTCGTCAGAAAAAATGAACTATTTCGATTTTATTGCCACATTGGTCAAGCAGAGCGGTCCGCTGGTTTGACCGCAGAGCGCAGCGTAAAGTGGTCATTCTTTCGCAGTTTAAAGAAAAAAAGGAGCGCAAACTGCAATTAAAAGCGGAGCGCAGCACTAACTGCGCTATAAGTATTGCAATTCCGCAACCAACTCTTTGGATCGCAGTCACATGATTGCAGTCCGATTGCGGTTCAATTGCAATTAATGGGAACGCAAATTGCAATCCACCGCTCCAGGAATTGCAATTCGCCTGGTAAGAGAACTGCAGGCCACTCTTTAGCTATTGCAGGGATGTTAAACCATTCACTTTTTCTCTTCATTGGCTTGTGATAGAGTCATCTCTATATGCCCTTAGCTGTTGCAGGGATGTTAAACCAATTCACTTCCACTCTTAATTGACTTGTGATAGAGGTGTCTCTATATGATCTTAGCTGTTGCAGGGATGTTAAGCCATTCACTTTCTCTCTTGATTGGCTTGTGATAGAGCCGTCTCTATATGACTTTAGCTGTTGCAGGGATGTTAAACCCATTCACTTTCACTCTTAATTGACTTGTGATAGAGCCGTCTCTATATGACCATAGCTGTTGCAGGGATGTTAAACCCATTCACTTTCACTCTTGATTGACTTGTGATAGAGCTGTCTCTTTATGACAGCTGTTGCAGGGATGTTAAACCCATTCACTTTTGCTCTGGATTGGTTTGTGATAGAGGCGTCTCTATATGACCTTAGCTGTTGTACAGATGTTAAACCCATTCACTTTCACTCTTGATTGACTTGTGATATAGGCATCTCTATATGACCTTAGCTGTTGTTTGGATGTTAAACCCATTCACTTTCACTCTGGATTGGCTTGTGATAGAGGCGTCTCTATATGACCTTAACTGTTGTAGGGATGTTAAACCCGTTCACTTTTACTCTGGATTGACTTGTGATAGAGGCGTCTCTATATGACCTTAGCTGTTGCAGGGACGTTAAATCCATTCACTTTCACTCTGGATTTGCTGGTCATAGAGCCGTCTCTATATGACCATAGCTGTTGCAGGGATGTTAAACCCATACACTTTCACTCTGGATTGGCTTGTGATAGAGGCGTCTCTATATGACCTTAGCTGTTGCAGGGATGTTAAACCCATTCACTTTCACTCTGGATTGACTTGTGATAGAGGCGTCTCTATATGACCTTAGCTGTTGCAGGGACGTTAAACCCATTCACTGTCACTCTGGATTGGCTTTTGATAGAGGTGTCTCTATATGACCTTAGCTGTTGTAGGCACGTTAAACCCATTCACTTTCACTCTGGATTGACTTGTGATAGAGGCGTCTCTATATGACCTTAGCTGTTGTAGGGATGTTAAACCCATTCACTTTCACTCTTGATTGACTTGTGATAGAGCCGTCTCTATATGACCATAGCTGTTGCAGGGACGTTAAACCAATTCACTTTCACTCTGGATTGGCTCGTGATAGAGCCGTCTCTATATGACCTTAGCTGTTGCAGGGATGTTGAACCCATTCACTTTCACTCTTAATTGGCTTGTGATAGAGACGTCTATATATGACCTTAGCTGTGTTAAACCCATTCACTTTGAATCTTGATTGACTTGTGATAGAGGCATCTCTATATTACCATAGCTGTTGTAGGGACGTTAAACCCATTCACTTTTACTCTAGACTGACTTGTGATAGAGGCGTCTATATGACCTTAGCTGTTGTAGGGATGTTAAACCCATTCACTGTATCTCTTGATTGGCTTGTGATAGAGGCGTCTCTATATGCCCTTTGCTGTTGCAGGGATGTTAAACCCATTCTCTTTCACTCTGAATTGACTTGTGATAGAGCCATCTCTATATGACCTTAGCTGTTGCAGGGATGTTAAACCATTCACTTTCTCTCTTGATTGGCTTGTGATAGAGTCGTCTCTATATGCCCTTATAGCTAGGGGGCCAAGGGGGTCCACCTGTCATGGGATGCTGTAAAAGGTTGTGTGGTATCAATGTGTTCAGTAGCCCTTCACAAACAACTTCCAGGTGTACAACCCGAAAAATGTACTATTGGAAAAAATATACAACTGTTTTCAAGATGGCCGCCATCAAATTGAAAGTTTCTATATTTATTGAATATCATGGAAGATAATTAGTCACACTTTTTACTGCAATACTAAGGTTTTTAGCTCACCTGAGCGAAGCTCATGTGAGCTATTGTTACCGCAATGTGTCCGTCGTCCGTCGTCGTCCGTCGTCCGTCGTCGTCCGTGAACATTTTCAAACGTCTTCTCCTCGGTAATCATTGGACCTATAGTCACCAAACTTCATGGTCATGGTCCTTAGGTAGGGGGATTACAAAATTGTTAAAATGACGTCATTACGTAATACAAGATGGCCGCCGTCTAAAAATAGCACAAATTCTTAAAAAATCTTCTTCTCAAGAACCGCCAACCGGATTTCGACGAAACTTGGTAGGAATGATCGATGTACAAAGCTCTTTCAAAGTTATTAAAATGGTGACCCCGGGGTCAAAAATGGGCGTGGCCCGTGGGGTCAAATTGGGGTCAAATTTTATTTTTGACCGATTATGGTCATGTTATATATCAAATTGAAAGTATCAATGAGGCGACCACTCTGGTACATTTTTTGTTGAAATCGGATTGTTATGTCGTCCAAGATGGCCGCCGAAATGTCAAAAGGTCGTTCTTTTATTAGAGATTTCAAAATTCTTCTTCACATGAACCGCTTGGCCCATTGTTGCCAAACTTAAAAGTTATGGTCCATGGGTGAAGCCTTTTCAGATTTGTTAAAATGGAGGTCATCGCTAATCCAAGATGGCCGCCGTCTAAAAATAGCATAAATTCTTAAAAAATCTTCTTCTCATGAACCGCTAGCCGGATTTTGACGAAACTTGGTAGGAATGATTGATGTACAATACTCTTTCAAAGTTGTGGGGTCAAATTTTATTTTTGACCGAATATGGTCATGTTATATATCAATCAAATCGAAGGTATCAATAAGGCGATCACTCTGGTACATTTTTTGTCGAAATCGGATTGTTATGTCATCCAAGATGGCCGCCGAAATGTCAAAAGGTCGTTCTTTCATTAGAGATTTCAAAGTTCTTCTTCACATGAACCGCTTGGCCCATGGTAGCCAAACTTAAAAGTTATGGTCCATGGGTGAAGCCTTTTCAGATTTGTTAAAATGGAGGTCATCGCTAATCCAAGATGGCCGCCGTCTAAAAATAGCATATATTGTTAAAAAATCTTCTCATGAACCGCTGGCCGGATTTCGACTAAACTTGCTATGAATGATCGATTTACAATGCACTTTCAAAGTTGTGAAAATGGTGACCCCGGGGTCAAAAATGGGCGTGGCCCGTGGTGTCAAATTTTATTTTTGACCGAATATGCTCATGTCTTATATCAAATTGAAGGTATCGATGAGGCGATTGCTCTGGTGCAATATTTGTCGGAATCGGATGATTATGTCATCCATGATGGCCACCAAAAGGTCCATTTATTCAAGATTTTGAACATCTTTTTCTCAGGAACCACATGGCCGATGCTGGACAAACTTCATAGGAAGTTAAGATCCTTGGGTGAAGCATTTTCAAATTTGGTAAAATGAGAGTCATCGCTTAATCCAAGATGACCGCCATCTAAAAATAGCACAATATTTTTAAAACACATGAACTCAATGTCACATTCTCCTCTGGTGTTCATGGAGTCAGGTGAGCGAATTAGGGTCATCATGGCCCTCTTGTTAGTGTCCATGCCTCGCCCCAAGGCGCGACATGCAGGCCACGACCATCTAGTCTACAAAAAGTGGCCTCGTTTCTTGTTTTTATACCCCCAGCAACGAGTTGGGGGGGGGGTATACTGGAGTCAGGTTGTCCGTCCGTCCGTCCGTCCGTAAACTTAACATCAGAGAAATATTGTTATAACTTCTATTTCCTTCATCGAAAATGCTTGATATTTCACACATGCATTCCTGTAAGGTTCTACTACCATGCTGTGCCAAATCCACGACCGTCCAACCCCCGCAGATCCCAAGGTCAAGGTCAAATACTTAGTCCGTAAACTTAACATCAGAGAAATATTGTTATAACTTTTATATCCTTCATCTAAAATGCTTAATATTTCACACATGCATTCCTGTAAGGCTCTACTACCATGCTGTGCCAAATCCACGACCGTCCAACCCCCGCAGATCCCAAGGTCAAGGTCAAATACTTAGTCTCTTTACAAAACTTAACATCAGAGAAATATTGTTCTAACTTCTATTTCCTTCATCTAAGATGCTTAATAGTTCACACATGCATTCCTGTAAGGCTCTACTACCAGGCTGTGCCAAATCCACGACCGTCCAATCCACCCCCCCCCGCTGATCCCAAGGTCAAGGTCAAATACTTAGTCTCTTTACAAAACTTAACATCAGAGAAATATTGTTCTAACTTCTATTTCCTTCATCTAAAATTCTTAATATTTCACACATGCATTCCTGTAAGGCTCTAATACCATGCTGTGCCAAATCCATGACACTCCAACCCCCACTGATCCCAATGTCAAGGTCAAATACTTAGTCTCTTTACTAAACTTAACATCAGAGAAATAAGTTATAACTTCTATTTCCTTCATTGAAAATTCTTATTATTTCACTTGTGCATTCCTCTAAGGTTGTACTATCATGCTATGACAAATCTACGACTGTCCAACCCCCGCTGATCCCAAGGTCAAGGTCACATACTTAGTCTCTTTACAAAACTTGACATCAGAGAAATATGTTATAACTTCTATTTCTTTCATTGAAAATTCTTAATATTTCATATGCTGTGACAAATCCCCGCTGATCTGGCTAATAAACGCCCCCCCCCCCCCCTTTTGTAAAATGTAACGCCTCCGGGGGCGTTAATTCAAGGTTATACGGTAGTCTCTTTACAAAACTTAACATCAGAGAAATCGATTATAACTTCTATTTCCTTGCTCGGATCTGCTTCACATTTCACACACTCATTGCTCCAATGGACCTCTACCACCCTGTGACAAATTCACTTCATGCCGCTCGCGCTAATCCCAGAGTCAAGGTCACATATTTTAGGGGTACCTGGGCCCACGCGGGGTATTCCGTAAGCCTCGCTTACTGACCAATCTAGTTTTTAGCTCACCTGAGCAAAGCTCATGTGAGCTATTGTTATGGCAAAGTGTCCGTCGTCCGTCGTCCGTCCGTGAACATTTTCAATCATCTTTTTCTCCCGAACTGCTGAGCCGATATTGGTTAAACTTCACAGGGATGATATATGGGTGATGCCATTTCAGATTTGTTGGAATGGAGGGCATCGACAATCCAATATGGCCGCCATGGAAAAGTAGGTCAAATTCTTAAAAATTCTTCTTCTCACGAACCGCCAGGCCGATTTCGACGATACTTGGTATGAATGATCGATAGTTAGCGCTGTTTCAGATTTGTTCATATGGTGGCCCGTGGGTCAAAAATGGGCGTCGCCCGAGGGGTCAAATTTTATTTTTAACCGAATATAGTCATGTAATATGTCAAATCGAAGGTATTGACGAGACAATCACTCTGGAACATTTTTTGTCTAAATCATATGATTACGTCATCCAAGATGGCCACCGATAGTTCAAATGGTCATTCTTTTACTAAAGATTTCAAACGTCTTTTTCTTGTAAACTGCTTGGCCGATATTGGCCAAACTTAACTGTAATGGTCTGTGGTTGAAGCCTGTTCATATGGTGGCCCCTGGGTCAAAAATGGGCATCGCCCGAGGGGTCGAATAGGGGTAAATTTTATTTTTAACCGAATATAGTCATATAATATATCAAATCGAAGGTATTGACGAGACGATCACTCTGGAGAATTTTTTTCTTGTGAACTGCTTGGCCGATATTGGCCAAACTTAACTGTAATGGTCTGTGGGTGAAGCCTGTCCATTTTTGTTAAAATGGAGGTCATCACCAAATCCAAGATGTCCGCCGTTGAAAAGTAGGTCAAATTGTCAAAACAATCTTCTTCTCACAAACCTCCAGACTGATTTCGACGAAACTTGGTGTGAATGATTGATATTTAACGTTGTTTCAGATTTGTTCATATGGTGGCACCTGGGTCAAAAATGGGCGTGGCCCGAGGGGTCAACTAGGGGTCAAATTATATTTTTGACCGAATATGGTCATATGATATATCCAATCCAAGGTATCGACGAGACGATCACTCTGGAGCATGTTTTGCCAAAATCAGATGATTACGTCATCCAAGATGGCCACCGACAGGTCAAAAGGTTGTTCTTTTACGAAAGATTTCAAAGGACTTCTTCTTGTGAACTGCTTGGCCGATATTGACCAAACTTAACTGAAATGGTTTGTTGGTGAAGCCTGTTCATTTTTGTCAAAATGGAGGTCATCACCAAATCCAAGATGTCCGCCGTTGAAAAGTAGGTCAAATTGTCAAAAAATCTTCTCACAAACCGCCAGGCCGATTTCGACGAAACTTTGTATGAATGATCGATAGTTAACGCTGATTCAGATTTGTTCATATGGTGGCCTCTGGGTCAAAAATGGTCATGGCCCGAGGGGTCAAATAGGGGTCAAATTTTATTTTTGACCGAATATGGTCATTTTATATATCAAATCGAAGGTATAGCAGTAAATCACATGCACATTCGCAATATGTTAGATCAGAAGGTACCAACACATTCTGTGGAACATTTGAAGTTGTAAGTGAAGAGTCTTTGTGAAATCAAGATGACCACTATGGAGGCTTTTAGGTGAGCGATACAGGCCCATTTGGGCCTCTTGTTTATGTTATAGAGTTTATTTGATAATTCTGTGAATGGACAACATCATTGGTAGATACGGAATCCAAGATGGCCGCCAAAATACATGCAGTACATCGTAACATGACCTGCAAAATGATTGACGACACTTTTTCAATTTGTTAATGTGTCAGAGTACACTAATATCATTTTCTTCAATTGCAAGGTGCATGATCACAACAACAACAATGGCTGAAAGTGTTGATATTTTCGAACATTATCCATAAATTCATTCTGCATGGAAGAGAAGGAAACTGGCCCGGCTATTTGGCAGAGGCTGCAAAGATGCTGCCGTATCTGACTGCAGCAGGACGCTACAAATACGGTCAACAGTCATTGCCGTTGTACCTGCATTAGATGAAACAACTACCCGTAACATCACCGGAAGTTCATCGGGCATTTATGCAAGGTGCCTTTGTTGGTAGACGAGCTGACGGTCACCACAACGGCGTCTCTCCAGACATGTTGCTTAAACAGACTTATAATACAAGTGCAAAGGAAACAAGTGGAATAGATGGAATAACGACTAATCGCCAGGCTCGAAGTAAGTGGGTGTATACGAAGGCATTGACTGCAACTGTATCATCAGAATTAAAGAGTATGCTACATCTAGACCCAGAAACAGATAATCCGCATCATGAAAGTGGTCGTGCCAAAGTCAAAAGAGATTGTCATGATGTATTAAAGGTAGTTGCTGCAATCGAAACGAGCCCATTTGCAACACAACCACATCTCATCAACATAGCTACTGGTCAAAAGGCAGACCAAAATGTACAACAACAACTCAACAACTTGAATGTTAAACAAATCGGTACGGACTCGTTAAATGATTCAATACAACAGAAGCAGAAGAAAACCAAAGTTGTGAAACTTGCTCTTAGACATACCGGGAAATACAGAATCGATTCACTTTTGCTGTGATAGATATAGGACACCAAGCTTGATGGGAGCTGAACGTCAAAACGGACCCTAAACAAACCAACTGAACCCAAAGTATATGACATACAGGAACAAATTCGTTCTCCAGAACCAGAGTTCTTTTCAGTACCTGCCAACAAAGCTGGATTACAGAGATTCCTACGTAACCCTTGGTTGGTATCCCAAACTGAAGCGCCATCTCTGAATCATGTCAATCTGTATCTTGGAGGTGGATTTAATGAAGAAACAAATACTGTTAAGATTAGTCATGGTTCTTCTACCCCTGTCCCCGAACTTGAATCCACTCAGGAGGAAACAGACACGCGAATTGTGCTGCATGCAATCTACAGTGCTAATCATGAACACACTGAACGCTTGGTCATTCATAGCAACGACACAGACGTGATTGTCATCTTAGTCTATTATACAGCATCTCTACTGAAAGTGTTGTCAGAAATATGGATTAGAACAGAATACATACCTGCCTATACATGATATAGCTACAGCATTAGGACCATCTCGATGCCGATTCATTCCCTTCATTCATAGCCTGAGTGGAAGAGACACCACAAGTTTCTTATATTCTACCAGTAAGAAGACATGGTTATCCACCAGCATGGCCCTCCATCTGCCAGCGATGCAAGACTTTGCCGAAACTCCTGATGTATTCCAACTTGATGAAAATGTAGCCAAAAAAGTAAACCAACTGATGATTGGAGTGTATGCTAATTCAACCGATGCAGGCCAATCTCTTGCTGACATACACATTTCTGAACAACAAATCAACATTGTTGAAGATTCTACCACCAACGGAAGGCACATTCCGTTCTCATCTAAATCGTGCGGCATTGGTAATCATAATAGACAAGTCGGCTCACATTCCTAAACCAACTCTACCTTCATTTGAGGAATTCGGATGGAATGCCAAATATGTTAGTTATGTTCCCGTAACAACGTCTGAATCACTATGGCCTCAAGAAATGGCCAAATCGATTGCATGCAGTTGTACCAAAGGGTGTGGTAATATATGTTCCTGTGTGAAAAGAGGTGTACCATGCTATATTGCTTGCCGATGCACCGGATCGCAAGAGAAGTGTAGCCACGCACGACTTTTGGCTCAACTTGATGACTTGAACAGTGACATAAGTGAGAGCAGTGATGATGAATCATATATATAAACAGTGCACAAGTAGTGAATGTTACAGGGAATGCATCACATAATTATATCGTGTTATTCTTTATTTGTTATTATTGAATTTAAGAAAAATACATGTCAGTATATAAAAGAAAGAAACATTGGTCAAATATTCTGAATTCAATGACTAAAAATAACAGTTGTTTGATAGTATACTTTTATCTAAAATCTATAATTGCATTAATAATTGAAAACCGTGTATGCGACACATTCGCTTTAACATGACGTAATGTGTGCGTCATACGATTGGAGTTTGACTGCGTGCACCAGCAATTGTTGCCAACAAAATTGCAACTTTTATTAAATGTTCAACTTATTTTATTTTTTTTTCGTGTATTTCTGGCGGCCATATTGTCTACCATGTTCATTTTTTATAATTAACAATCTGATGTATCACCTGATGGTATGAATGTACTCTGTGGCCCATAAAACATAGGTTTAGCCACAGGAATTGTGACTATGTACATTTATACCAGCTAATTAGTCATAGATATATTTTACGGCGGCCATTTTGTAAATGGCTGCCATTTTTTTCCAGTAGCACATTTTTCGGGTTGTGCACCTGGACATTGTTTGTGAATGGTTCCTGAACACATTGATACCACACAACCTTTTACA